>OX401413.1:22606829-22710838 GCA_947846245.1 Cerastoderma edule | reverse complement strand
AAAATTTCAACACCATTAGAAAATGTACAATAGAAGCATTGTCCTTTTTTCATCGTAAATTTTATCTTCCATAAATTTGTCTTGCTTGATCAATGGATACAGTATTTGCAAAAAAGCAATGTTTTTCAGAAAGTATCAAAGACTTGAATCTACTTCAATGTTGAAACATAAACATGTGCTGTAAAGACATGTTAAATTAACAGGTAGTTATGTCACATCTCAATGATTTGACATTTTCGTATAAAGAGGACTATAACTGACTTTCTATCAAATGGCAAGCGAGGAAGATTTTCCAATGATGAGCAAATGTCTTTATGTGACAATAAATCAGAGGTTTATATCAGTCTGACATTGAAAATGTTGAAGAAATGAATTATAAGTATTTATATCGTCAGTATGATAAATAACATAAAATACAGGAATGCTCTACCTGTTCTCATAAAAGAAAATTGTAATAGGACAATTCAGTAGACCATATATATACAAGAAAAAAATACTTAGTCCTTATGTTCTTGACAAATGGCCCAGTCACATAGCACGGCCGATGTCCTGCATCGGTAGAGCTCAGTGGATTTTGCTGGTGTCACCGAGCTCTCCTCATCGGAAGCGGAGCTCAGTGACATGAACGGACTCCGTCCGGACTTCTTCATGCCACCTACCAAACACCAGCCGGTGATCATATGGAGTCTGTCTAAAAATGGGAGTTTTTTTCTGCCGATGTGGCAGCAACTACCGGCCAGAGGTCGGTCGGACATCAGAAGGAATACGGCTGGTACCCGAGCAGGTAACAGGACACCGTGTGATTGCCGGCCGGGTTGTTAACAGGCTTTGAACAATGACTGGCTGATGCTTGTCCGATGTAACACAGACTTGGGTGCCAAGCTATTCTGTTCTTCCTACCTGACATTGTCAGTTCATCACTATGGCTGCACCGAGGAGACTTCAAATGGCACTACTTGACCACAAACTGGCTCATCGAAACCTCATCGGCCGGGCTATGTGACTGGGCCATTATATTCATTGTGATGAAATGATTAATTGCTCATTTGCAGCAATTCATCTTTTTGTTAGAATGGTTTCTATAGCAGATACAGTTATGGTTATTTGAGGTTTTAATGGATAAGAGGTTTAACAGATGGGCTATCTTTGATCAAATCAATCAACCATGTCGATGTTCAAATTCAAGTTCAAAAGTTTATTAGCATATAACATTTACATGTTGTTGCTTTCATATTCACAAGCACCATAAATCAAAAACAATACAGTTAAGTATTTTTGAACATAGATTTTAAATCAATATCATTCCTTGAGGACATTTTCTACAGTTTTATAAAAAAAAGAATCCTTTCATAGAATTTTCTTAATTTTTGATATGTTATTCAAAATTTTATTGCGAATTCAAAAATCAAAAGAAAAATGCAGGTCAACAAGTTAGTTTTTTTGTAAATGACAGTTTCCATGGTAACCATTTGGGGCAGAAATGTCAAAATGACCATACCATTGTCAAAGGTAAAAAAACTAAACTAATACCCATTTAGAACATAATACCATCAAAAAGAACAAATACCCGTTTAGAACGTATACCATCAAAAAAGTTTACCAAGAGTCTGCAATTAAACTTATCCTTTTACTGAGACCTACCTAAATGTGACAAAGATGACAGCTTTGTGACAAAATGAGTATAAAAAACAATGAAAGTTGATGAGTTAGTTTTCTGTAAAATGACAGTTTCCATGGTGACCTTATTTGAAAAACATTTATAAAACGACTAAAATAACTTTAGGCTTGAAAAATAGAAGCTGCAGGCTTTATATGCATGAGAAATATACATTATTGTTATTAACCTTTTATAGTTTTATGTGAAAATATTAGTATTCTTTGGAAAAATTTGCAGTAAATATTTTCTGAATAAAAATGTTTATCAGACTACTTTGCAAGTACCCCTTCGGTAACAGATTATTATCTCCCTTGGATGCGCAGATGAAGTGCACAGAAAAAACTACGGAGAACGTCCTTAAGGTGAAAGGTGTGAGAATGCTATTAATGAATGTGTTGGTGGGTATATAAAAAGAGATATAGCCATGATCCATATCAATAATAGTTTAACATTTTTAGAGCTGGGTAAATTCAGCTTCCCGAACTTTACTAGCTAAATATATATATGAAGACTTAATTACAATCGCAAGATATTCTTGAATGTGAAATGGTCTACAATGGGCACATTTTTACTGAGTATTCTTTTAACCAATGTATTCATATAGGTATGATATACTAAGGAAATAATCCTTAAAGATCTGATGACTTATGTAATTTGAAGTTTGTGAATTAATATATGTGATTATGTATGCAAGACTGAATAATTGGATCATGAGCCTTTTATAAGTTACTTTTTATAGAATTTCTGTTATTGAAACTCACAGGGATTGTGGTGATGGGGAGTTGAATATTTCGCGCATGCCCAGCTCACTTTATGTAATTAACATTATCGCTGTTTGACTCTATTAATGTCATGTGACTGTTCCGGATGGTAGCAAAACGCCTTAAGCATATTAGCCTGGGGTCCTGTCCCACACTTTTACCCCGCATTAGACTAATGCAGGTTTGCATGGGTCAGGACCCCAGACTAGCATATTTGTTGAACATTCAAAAAGAATATTGTTCTGATCATCATTGATATATGAGAAGATTATTTTGAACCCTACATGTACAATCCAGGATTTATTCTTTTATATATGTTATTTACCACACTTGACACAACATACATGATTATTTTTACTATTGCAGATCTTCCATTGTAGACTACTTCACTTTAAAAGCCAGATATACTGGAGTTATAACATATCTAAACTGCAAGCTTGAATGCAGCCTAAGTGACAATGTAAAGATATTAGTCAATCAAGTATGCAGTTTTCTATATGAGGTACATCTTGATACTTTGAGCATTGATTTTTTGTATTTAAGTTACACATTGGCCACCATTATGATAGTGTTTTGGATGGCTCTCACACAATATGTTTGTGCTATATTTCAGACACATGGTGTGTAGGGACAAATAAGTCCCATCAAGCTTGAGCATGAATTTCATTTTCCCAATCATTCCTATTGGATTTGGAATAAATGATGCATATGTATAAGTTTTATGTTGTTTTTCAGTAACTATACCAGTTTTACATGTTTTTTTTTTATACAACATTGCTTTACAACATCATCAAACCTTTATAATCCTTTCTTAACATCAAACACATTTTTATTTGAATAGATTTGAAAATATTGTAAAAAATAAAGAGAATACTCATAACAAGTGAATTATGTTTTTCTAACATTCATCATAATACATGGAAAACAGGTTAAAGGTTAGGATTGCTAGGCACTGATATAAACAACCAGTATAGTTCAACTGGAAGAACGGTCTCAGGTTAAGTGTTGTTTAGACACATTGACACCTAGAGGTATGTCTGGGTTCAAACCCCAGTACTGGTAGATTATTGATGTGCTCTCTGTACACTTGCCTCAACAGTTGTTCTTTGTTCTTTCTTGTTTAGTGTTGTTTAGACACATTGACACCTAGAGGTATGTCTGGGTTCAAACCCCAGTACTGGTAAACTATTGATGTGCTTTATGTCCAATTGCTTCAACAGTTATTCTTTGTTCTTTCTTGTTTAGTGTTATTTAGACACATTGACACCTATAGGTATGTTTGGGTTCAAACCCCAGTACTGGTAAATTATTGATGTGCTCTCTGTCCACTTGCTTCAACAGTTATTCATTGTGCTTTCTTGTTTAGTGTTGTTTAGACACATTGACACCTAGAGGTATGTCTGGGTTCAAACCCCAGTACTGGTAAACTATTGATGTCCATTTACCTCAACAGTTATTCTTTGTTTTTTCTTGTTTACGGATAATTCTTTTTTCCAAATGTCTTACCAATGGCTTTCCTTGTTTAATGTTATAATCATTCTTGAATTTGGTTGGTTAGGTGTAAAACGTAAAAGTTAATCATTAAATTGAGAAATTTGCCTTTTAACTTAAATGCTGTGTATCATTCACATCAAATCAAGCAATATGAAAGGTTCTTAGGATGTAAAGAATAAACTTAACCTTCTACCAAACGCCAAATTACCGACTGTCCCAAATTGAAAGAGTTTACAGACGACATTTCATAATGTAATGGAATTGGAAAATAATTTTTTGATAAGGCAGGAAAATTGTAGGAAAAGGAGGAATTGCTTGTTACGACCAATTTCTCCTTTTCCAACGATGATTTTATCTCTATCAGAAGATCACTTTCCAACTTTAATACATTTTGAAATATCGTCTGCAAACTCCCTCAATTTGGGATAGTAGAAAATTTGGAGTTTCGTAAAGGGTTAAGCACAGATTCATTGACAGTCACACCATAGACCAGTTTTAAATATGAGAATAGAGTTATTATGGAATATAAGGAGATGAGATACTGAGCTTCAGTCTGAATTATAAAAACAAAATTATGTCAAAGATTTAAAACAGTTAGATAGCAATATTTACTGTTCTTTTTCATCCCCTCTGTTATTTCTGTCTACAAGTCTAGTTTCTTTAGTAATCTTCATCAACATTCCCCGTCTGTTGCCTGATAAGCATGAACTTAATGCTATACTGAGTAACTAAAAATATCCTATGAGCCGCCCATAATATTCGACCATGTGGTTTATAAGGAAGACATTGTTACCAGGAGTGCATGGACCCTGTTATACAACTGGTTGTGTATAAGTGTTATTTTGATGTTATCATTGCTCATTCCACAATTTCATCTGTTGAAAATTATCAAATTCAATAAAGTAGTGAACAACAGTCCATCAATACAACTTTATTTCATTTGGGTTTGTTTGCAATTGGCAAAAAAAAAATCAATTGTGAGGGACTTTGTCGAAAAGCCTCGACTGTGTTCGGAAGACTGTCGAGTATCAAATATACCACGTCATAATCATACATGCATAGAGGGCAACAGATGGTGGATGTTGGTGAACAATAATGACTTGCTTCTTCATTTGATATTTTGTAACTTGCCGTCGATGAAAATAAACGCAGAAAGTAGAAAGTACAGCAGTTTAAAGTATGAAAGTTAACATTTACATTGTGATCACTGGTAAAGCTATTGTAAAAAAAACCCACCAAAAATTGCTCTTTACAAATATTTCTTTGATACAAATATTTCTATAACCACATGTTTGCAGTGTATTAAACAAATAAACGCAGAAAGTAGAAAGTACAGCAGTTTAAAGTATGAATGATAACATTTACATTGTGAGCACTGGTAAAGCTATTGTAAAAAAAACACACCAAAAATTGCTCTTAACAAATATTTCTTTGATACAAATATTTCTATAACCACATGTTTGCAGTTTATTAAACAAGTAAGATACTGGTATATGTATTAATGGTATGTATGGTATATGATATATGGTACCTGGGTTTTGATCAATCATAACTTGTGTCCATAATATGGTGCATCAAATATTTGATATTTAGGAGAGAACATTTTCACAAATGTTTATATTGCTGGTAATTTATCCATTTGTTACAATGAATAAGAGAGAGTGAGGAATGAATGAGAATACATGCATATTACATGTAATATTATTTTAATTTTGAGTTATCATTTGCCGCCTTGTAGTGTGATTACACAGGCATGTATATTTTAGACAGGCTGTCGTTCAATTTTGAGTTTTCCTTTAAAAAAAAAAAAAGGAATTAACCTTGAATAACTAATTTGATATTGATTGAATTTTGCAAACCTACAGCAGTTCTAGAGTAAAGAAATCAGACAAAAGGAGAAATGATTCATGAATAACCCTTCCCTTCTTTGTCACAAGAACTTCTACCAAACAGCAAAGTGAGACAGTTGGTTTATTTTCTAAAATATACAATCTTACAAAAATACTTGTGTAATGTTAGGAATGACTGAAAAGAACTTTATATTCATAATATTTGGACAACTGCCTGTTATCAAAACGTTTTGTTAAGATATTTCAATCAACATTTCTATTACTATGGTAACCAACACATAACAAGAAGTATACTTACTTCTATGTGTTTAACCCTTTAACAAACACCAACTATTCCGAATTGAAATAGTTTGCAGACGACATTTCAAAATGTGATGAAATTAAAAAAAAAATTCTTCTGATAGGGTAGAAAAACATTGTGGGGAAAGGATAATTTGCTAGTTTAGAGCAATTTCTGCTTTTCCCACAATCTTTTCCAGAGTTATCTTCAACAGTGGTCAAATGTTGTTACTGTTTGGTAATGGGATAATACCCACAAACCCACTTAAAGTTCTGGTTATTTCTGGAGAAGCGACAGCTAGTTTGATAGAAATACACTTGTTTATACCTTATAATCATCTTTGGTTGTTATCTCAGTTTGATAGAAATACACTTGTTTATACCTTATAATAATCTTTGGTTGTTATTTCACTTGTTTATACCTTATAATAATCTTTGGTTGTTATTTCACTTGTTTATACCTTATAATAATCTTTGGTTGTTATTTCACTTGTTTATACCTTATAATAATCTTTGGTTGTTATCTCAGATTTAAAAGAGATGTAAGAACTGATGTAAGAGAAATAATTTATGAAACTATACAACTTTGTTCTTATAATGTACATTATATGCATATATTGTCATTGAAATCAGTTGTATGTTTGCTGTAGTGAATTCCAAGAAGGGCCTTATATATATAATAGAGGTCTATCAATGCAGAGAAGCCTTTCCAAAAGATCAAGCAGCCTTATATCTCTATCGTAACGTAATGGGTATTTCCTTGATCTGAGACATACACCTCATACATATAAGTATAGGGTTACAAGGTGTGGGTGTCTCGTCCCTGGGTAATAACTTATTTCCTATGTTTGTCCACATTGAGTAGTTCAATATATAGGGAGGTTTTGAACATCATTTAACCCATTACCTAAAAATAAACGACATTTGACCAGTTTGTTGAAGATGACAATGGGAGACAAGGAGAAATTGCTCTTAATGGGCAAATTCTCCTTTTCCCACAATGTTTTTTGCTCTATCAGAAGATTATTTTCCAATTTCATCACATTTTGTAATGCTGTCTGAAACCTCTTTCAATTTGGGACAGTCGAAAATTTTCCGTTTGGTAAAGGGTTAAAATCATTATGGAAATAAAGTTTGCTTGATTAAATAATGTTTCCTACCTTTGATATCCTTACAAGAGAGAATGTAGAATTGAGATATTTACTGTATAGTTTTGACTTTTTACATTACTTGATATATGTATATGCTTACTAGGACGTTTTTCTGTCACATGACAGCCTCAAAATTTATAAAGATCTAAAGATCTGATGTCTGCCTCTCAAAGGTTTGTACTATAAAAGATCCTCAATTTAAACATATTAACCCATTACCAAACTTGACCAGTTTGTTGCAGACTCCTCTGGATAACATTGCGGGAAAAGGAAAAATTGCTTATTAAGAGCAATTTCTCCTTTTCCCACAATATTATCTGCCCTATCAAAAGATTACTTTTCATTTTCTGCCCATTTGAAATGTTGTCTGCAAGCTCTTTCAATTTGGGACGCTCGAAAATTTGGCGTTTGGTACGGGGTTAAAAGGAGTCTTTACCATTTAAGCCATACTTGCGCTCATGTACACTTAAATTGTGAAAGTTCTAGAATAATTTGAAATTACTTTAAAAGTGCTTTAAATTCCCTTTTACAGAGGAATTGAGACTGTAACACATTCACATGATGCTTTTAAAAGAGAAAATACTATAAGGTTTGTTTAAAATTGGCGATAAAACAAGGTCAGCAATGATACGTTGGGAACTAATAAAACTCAAGAAATTCTCAATTTTAATTGTTCACGTTGTTAATATTGAATAAGTGACATTATTTTTATGTGTTTTATGTGATTTTTCTAGACAGGTAGATGCCACTTATTATTACGAGTGCTCCTTGCTATTTTAGATGTTACTCGAATGTAAACAATGAAGTTAAATTGGTGGGCACTACGTGTTTGAAAATAGATCTTTGAAAAATAGATAATAAATAGTGAAGGCGTTATATTGTCATGATCCTGTGGTTCTTCGCTATGTTTCAACATATTCTATCATGATTTATAACTCATATTACCCAGTTTTGCAGTCTTTCTGAGCGCTAGTATGCTTTTAACTTTTCTTGTACTGTTTTCATTAAAAAAAAGTCATTCTTATACTTTAGATAATTAGGTACCAAGAATGTCGTAAACTTGGCTGTAATGTTCTGGTTCTTTTAATTTGGAGCTATCTATATATTCTACATAGGTTGATGGGTTAACTCATTACCAAACAATAAAGACATTTGACCACTTTGATGTAGACGATGCTGGAAGACACTGTGGCAAAAGGACCAATTGCTTTCAATTTTGGACAGTCGAAAACATGATATTTGGTAAAGGGTTAAATAAATTAATTGGAATATCTGTGTTTCAGTAAAAAGCAATCTTAACTCATCCGGTTTATCCAATGAAAACACCTCTGATATAATATGGAAGCCATCATATTGTTTCTCGCAAGACTTCTGTAATTGTACTTTTGTTTTCAAATACATGTATAGGTCTTAGATGTGAAATCTAATTATAGTGAATTGATTGGTCAAGGAAACGGCTATATATATCACAAATTTCAATTTCACTATTACTTATGAGGTACAGTACCGATAAAAAGTGATTTTAAATGATGTTAAACATGTCCATATGCATTGAACTATTTATGGTGGACGCTTATAGGAAATGTCTTATAATTCGGGGACAGTTTATGGTAACCCTACACTTATATCCAAGGTGTATTTCTTAGCTCACAGAAATACCCGAGTAGTTATGATTGAGTAAAAAAAGAGTATGTCATTGCTCTAACTTATTCTCCTAACCTCCAAACCCATTACCTTTTTTTGTTGAGGGGGGATTTAGTCCGTTTCATTTATTTTTTTCAGTTGACCTCCCAACCACAGGTCAATAATCTTATATTTGATGATGTTTTACTAGGAATATAACATGTTGGTTAGATAAGATATTGAGGCTGTTTCCACAGTATGTCTGTTGTAGTACGGTGGTCAGCACACCTACTCATGCTCTTTGTAATCACCAAAACTGCATAGAAACAGGTCCAATGTGCAGACTGCTTTCCAAACTGATAATATACATGTAGTGAGAGACCATTAAGTTGTGTCATTCTGACTTTAGCTAATATCAGAGAGAATAATGGGAGAGCTGGGTCTCACACCTACGACTGCCGTGTTCAATGCTGGGCACATTGCTAACTCAGCTGTTAGGGTCTGCTACATAAAATATCAACTCTTCAGCAGACAATCAAATCAAGTTATATTAAAGAGCTGTGTCTTTACTGGGGCCTCCTTGGTCTATAGGTTAGGGTTAAGAACTTGAAATCACATGGTCCTTTCTCCGTGAGGGTTCAAATCCTGGGACAGCTTTTAGATTTTCATGAAGAATAGTCTGCTGACTGGCTGACTTAAGGATTGTAATAATGTTGACCTGGTATAAAACCTTTTTTAATATAGATTTTAAACAAATACATTTTCTTAAGTGTGATTGTGCAAAATGATTTATATAGAATTCTTGATCATTGGAACATGTGTTTTACCCTTGCCCTTCTTGGTGTAGTTTAAAGCAGTCATCATTATAACACTTATCAAAGTGAAACATTTAAACTAGACAAAAGAAAACTTTGCTCAATCAAACCACATTCTCTTTTTGTCACAATGCTTTTAAATGCTTCTGCTGCAAATGCTTTTAAAAATGTAAGCATCAAAGAAAGATTGAAAAGAGCTGAAATTGTTGTAATTGGTCTACCGTTTACCAATCGAACAAGTTTTTTTAGGGTTTCAGCAATAAGTTCTTCCAATATTATTTTAAATTTTCAACACCTTCCAGATTGAGAGGATAATCACATGAGCATGTATAGAAAAGCGTCAGCTCTGAAGATTATAATATCCTTCAACACTCATTAGCTCTGATTGTAGAGTGCTTGACTTGGAATATGTGGGTCCTGATTTTAAAACCAATCTCAGACAATAGTCTCTTTCATGTTATGTGAATTTGAAGCACAATAATTTTGTTTCATGTGTGAAATAAGTCAGTGGCTTGAAAAGTTATTGTGCAGGATTGGTGAGGGTAAATAAAGAACATTGATAAATGCGCTGACTGTTGCAATATGCATGATATACAGTTGAAAACTTTGTAAAACCCCAGTGCAATCAACCAAAAGTAAGAATGTTTTTCAACCAAAACTTGTATTCTGTTATAAAATAATACAACTCAGAAATGATAAGAATTGCTTTCAAGCTTGCAGGATTTTCATTCTGTGACCAGGATTTGACCCCAGAACTCTTCCTCTGAATTGGAAGTGTTTTACTTTTAACTATCACAGCTGATTCAAATCCAAATGCTTGCTCAAATTGAAATCTGAAACCTTAAAAAAGTAAGATCATTTAAAGTTGCGACACGTAAAATTATTGTTGATTGATGTAATGATATTGCTGACTTCTAGGAACGTTGGTTTCCTTGTTCTATAACCTCCTAAAACACTGACCGACACTTAATATGTATCGGATATTCTCTCAACATCTGGCAATTTAAGGTTAATGATAATTCTAGATTGTAGCTTTAGTGGGACTGTCAGCCAGCCTCAAGGATAGTCAGTAATGACGTCCTCAAGACTGTTTCCAGTGTCGCCAGGGTCATTGTAGACCCATACGTGGAGGCCAGTCCCGTGACACCAAAAATAAGGTTTATCAGTCCATAGTGCCATAACCGAATCACCACAGCCACACAATATATGTGCGAGAGAAAAAGTAAAAGAGTCTGAAATCTTTCTCTACCCTATATGATCCCTATCGCGTGCACGTTTGAGACTCTCGCACTACAGGATCGAGGGTAAGTGGTGAAACGGACACATTAAACCTTTGTAATGGGTTTGCAAGTTTTAAGTTTTGTAGGTTCGAATCATTCCGGCGCCACATTAATCAGCGTATGTGTAGGTTCGACTCATACCAGCTCCGCATTAATCAGCGTATGTTCAGGTTCGAATCATACCAGCGCCGCATTAATCAGCGTATGTGTAGGTTCGAATCATACCAGCTCCGCATTAATCAGCGTATCTGTAGGGTGTAATGGGTTTTGTAGGCTCGAATCATTCCAGCGCCACATTGACCAGCGTGTAGGTTCGAATCATTCCGGCACCGCAGTAATCAGGTTGTAGGTTCAAATCGTTCTGGCACCGCATTAGTCAGGCTTCATAAATAAATTAAAAATCCAAAAACCAATAGTAAAGAAGTTTGGCTTTTGTTATCCTCCCTCTCTAATGCTATATATTTTGTTGGTTCAAATCATTCCGGCTCTGTATTATTGATATATATGATAGTTCCCCCTGAGGCAGAGTTCTGTCAGGTCTAGATGTCATATTATAGATCAATTTTCATCTGCCGTCAACTTGTTATAGTATTATGTGTGAAATCTAAGGACAATGTCAAAGCAGTTTCTGGCAAAAGGTTAGCGCAATTTTTTTTTTATTAAAAATCATTTCAGACCATTCAAGGCAAACTGGCAAAATATGCAAGCAATAGTTTAAAATGACATTAACTCAAATAGTAGTGTATCATTTATGCCCTGTGTCCAAATATATGGCTGTCATTAACTATTAACACAACTAGATTAGGTCCCGTAATATTTTTTTCAATCATTTGTAGAAAGGAAAACCCTGCTCCTGGTCACCATATACTAATGAATTAAATGGAAATCAAAGCTTTCAGGTCACTGTTTGTTAGCAGCATCTAATTATTTCTTACAATTGTTAAATCAAGTTTGTATGTTTTTGATATACGGATCAGAAATGACCTACATCTTATTACAACATCTATTACATTATGAAAGTTGGAGTTTTCATTTTAAATTTTATTCCCTGTTCCTGGTACAAAATATATTTGGGGCAATTGGAAAGATGTACTTGAATATTTAATTGAAAAATATACAAATTAATCAATATTGCCAAACGAAAGAAATTCTGTAGAATTATTTTGAATATACATGTATTATAATCTTGTTGGTGCTATCTACAGCATATTGATAGAAGGAATTTCCATTAATTCTGCACTGCAATGTCCCTGCTCCTGATCAGAGACATAGATAACAGAGATTGGCAACTCCTTCTTTACCTATAGCCGGTTTCTGCGATATCTCGCATGACGCGTTATTTGGCGAGACCTTTCGAGATCTGTCTATCGACGATATTTTCAACTGAACGCGAAATAGGCAACACACATTTAAGCGTGTTTTAAGTCATAATTGAATTATTTTCTTACCGAATTTACTATATTGTTATTGTTAGAAAGTTTCTCCATCCAACAAGACCGATCAGCAAGCGATTATCAAAGAAATAAACATGGCAAACTGCGACAAACTTGATTGAATTGTTCGCAATTTCGTGGTTTTGTGCGATAAACGTGATAATTGAGTAGTTTTAGATTCAAACTGTTCTAAAGGAGGGTTTTTCAAACATTTCCAATTGAAGTCCATTTTAAAGAAAGGGTTTGTTTTTCTACATTTCCAAATTTTCAGTTTGATATTCCTTGTCATTTAGAAGTTATTCCGTACTGAATATGTCCCTTTTACGACCCTAATGAGTTTAACCATCTTGATTTACAAGCAAAAATTAACAAAGTTGTGCACAGTAAAACTAAAAAACTATGCACTGGATCATATCATACTTGACATTTTCCTGAAGTGTTATTTTTGTTTTATGGTTGCCCGCATTTTTATAGTAATCTTCGCTTCCATAACGAAGTTATACCAGGTTTACTTAACCACACAAGCATGATCGTGATTTCGGCCATTTTATTTTCAACCAAAATATTTCATACTTGTACAAAGTAAAATGTTTTAATGGAGGTTTATTCAAACATTTCTAATTTATGTCCATTTTAATGGGTAAACATGATTGTGTCGATTTCCAAATTTTCAGTCTGATATTCTTTGTCATTAAGAAGTTATTGCGTACTAAATATATCCCATTTACTACCTGAATGAGTTCAGCCATCTTGATTTCCAACCAAAAATTAACAAAGTTGTGCACAGTAAAACTAAAGAACTATGCACTGGATCATATCATACTTGACATTTTCCTGAAGTGTTATTTTTGTTTTATGGTTACCCGCATTTTTATAGTAATCTTCGCTTCCATAACGAAGTTATACCAGGTTTACTTAACCACACATGCATGATCGTGATTTCGGCCATTTTATTTTCAACCAAAATATTTCATACTTGTACAAAGTAAAATGTTTTAACAGAGGATTATTCAAACATTTCTGATTTATGTCCACTTTAATGGGATAATATGATTTTGTTGATTTCCAAATTTTCAGTTTGATATTCTTTGCCATTTAGAAGTTATTGCGTACTTAATATGTCCCATTTACTACCTTAATGAGTTCAGCCATCTTGATTTCCAACCAAAATATAACAAAGTTGTAGCAAGTAAAACTAAAAAACTATGGACTGGATCATATCATACTTGACATTTTCCTGACGTGTTATTTTTGTTCTATGGTTACCCGCATTTTTATGGTGATTGTCGTGTTTATAAAGAAGTTATACCATGTTTGCTTTACCACACAAGCATAATCATGATTTCAGCCATTTTATTTTCAATCAAAATCTTTCATTTTTGCATCAATTAAAACTTAAATTGTGTGACTTTGATTTTATCAAACGTGTTATTACTGAAAACGTCTGAATGAGTTTGAATTGATCCCATATTAAATGCTGACTAAGTTCTATAGTTTCCCGTATTTTCAAAGTGATATTCCTATATAAGAAGAAGAAAATCCATTCAATTAATAGACAAAAGAATGGATAGATCTTCTTAATCAGAAACACCACGATATATCCTTTTTCGTCATACTTCTTCTTAATTCCGATCGCTTGCAAATGGGGTACACTCAAAAGCCCCCCTATCAAAAGCCCCCCTATCAAAAGCCCCCCGTTCAAAAGCCCCCCGTTCAAAAGCCCCCCCCCCTCAAAATGGGCAAGTGGTTCAAAAGCCCCCCCCACTAAAAAAATAAATACATATATATATATTTTTATAACATTTTTTTTAAATATTATGATGAAATTTAATATAACCATTAATATATATATATGTTTTTTTCAATGGTCACTTTTTTAGTTTACAAAACTGTTCAATACCGTTAATTAATGTATAACATGTACAGTACTTTTTTACTTTTAAATTTTCAAGCAATTTTCTTCGAAGCAATAAAAAATATATTTGTTTTATTGTCATTTTTTAGGCGATTGGTTTACTCAATTTGGCAATATTTTATCATTAATTACGATTGACATTTTAGCTAATAAATATTCATGAGGTATCAATTATTTCAATAATCAGTGATGAATGTGTTTACTAAGCTTTGAATAATTGCTGTTTTATGATTTTATGTTGTTAGCTGTGTCAGATAATGATATTGATTGTTTCTTTGATCTGCTATTGATGTACCAATTATTTAATTACAAACATGGCCATGCTAACCTGCTAATTATAATTAAAGAATTAACTACAATTTATTAAAGTTACATCTTTGAATGTTTGAATTCTGTGTAACATCAAACGAGCAACATCAAATAAATGGTTTTCACAAGTAAGCAAACTGAAAATTTCTTTATATTTTCCTGTGTATAAAATGGCTTTAGAATTCTGTATCATCATTCACTTTCCAACTTTTCAATCGTGTTCTCATGTGTGTTTGTTATCATGGAATTAATTAAGAATAACAGTGGTGGACTGAAATTGTGTTTAAATGGATATATGTATACGAAGAAGAACACCAAGAAGACATCCATACGCCGGGAATGTTCTCAGAAACGTGGACTTGACTGTCTCGGAGCTTTCAATACTGAGCAGGGTATGTAAAGCCCTGATCTAGGTCTACACTATTTTCAGTTATACAAACGTCTTATATGTAAGATGTACATGTACAATATTTCTTACTTAAAACAATAAATATTTTAAATTCTGTAAACATTGTAGACTTAGCACAGGGTATGTTAAGAAATCATATGATATTTATGACATGTACTTGTACAATATATACTTGGTGTTTCGTCAGGAATAAGATTTCCAACAAAAAATTGACCAGAAAGCACTAAAGCACTAATGTAGCCTAATTTATCGAATTAGTGCAGGAAATTAACGTAAAATAGGGTTAAAATGTCTGATCTGGATCTACTCTATAAAATATGACAACATTCTTCAATTGGTTTAAACTTATGGAACAAAATTATATTGAGGGGGGGCTTTTGAACGGGGGGGCTTTTGAACGGGGGGGCTTTTGAACGGGGGGGCTTTTGAACGGGGGGCTTTTGATAGGGGGCTTTTGAAGGGGGGCTTTTGATAGGGGGGGCTTTTGATAGACACTCTGCAAATATGGCAAGTGAAATATGTCATTTGAAGAACGAAGGGTGATAGAGTCAATCACGGTAGTGGACAATACAGGCTATGATTGTAAATTGCCACCCCATAAAATATGTAGTTTGATGTCATAAAACCTTTTGATGCTAGGGCGATTACACAAGAAGTGTGTGGCGCTAACCCTGTGTCCACTCTCTGACACCTCATTCAAATTTAATGACCTAAAGATCCCGAAAACAAAATAGGGAGGATTTGTTCTGTTTAAAGCGTCTGTCTGGTTTAAAAAGTAGTGTGCTTTGACTTAATTTCTCGTTGAGAAATGATAATAAAAACGAAGGTGCAAGACACACTATTTGCTTTAGCTTAACATTCAAAAAGCTCACATTTCTTTTTTCTAAAATCATTTCGGTCAGCAGCATGATAAGACCAGACCCTTACGTGTTTAAGAATAATTATGTACTTATTGATTTGCAATCAATATTAGAGGAATCTGCGGTAAAAGGTGTATTGAAAAACTTTGCACGTCAGTTTTTTCTTACGTGTCCTTTCGTTTACTATAACCAATTTTACAAAAATTCTCATCACATGCATTTTAATATCATAAAATACTGTTAATTTTCTAAAATTGAAACATTTGGCTTGAAATAATGTCATGATGAAAAATGTGTTTTGTTTTGACAAAATGAGCACTGTAAACAGTTTTACGACACAGAATAAATGGAATGATTTGAGAAAGCAATCTTTTAATATTGACGAAAACTTTCATGTCTTAGTGGAAAGTTCATGCTTTGGTTATTAACTGCAACTAAATAGAGTCACTTGATTTATTACAAAATATTATTCAAACCTTTGCTTGAAAGACACTGTCGTTATAAGTACAATTCTGAATTGCATGGTAATCAAGCCTGTCATTGAAAAAGAAGGCCTACTGGAACCTTTTGTTTTGTTTTTAACATAAAATCAATTTAATAAAATGAAAATAAAACAAAATGTCCAGAAGTTGTTTCAGATAACCAATCAGATAACCAAAATATAGCTATTTTACTGTAATAAAGAAGTATCAATTTCGCTTGACCTCCCGTGGCAACGGATAAACAGGTACGCACTTTCCTTATCTCGCAGAACCTCGCGGCACGCGAGAGTTTGGCGATTATTCCGGAGTTGCCAATCTCTGTTATCTATGTCTCTGTCCTGATCTAAAAGAAAAAATAATTAAGTAATGGAAATCCCCACTTACAACATACTGAATGTTAGCAAATGTTGATGGTGTAGATGCATTTTAAATGTAGTCATCACTGCTGATACTAACAAAAGATTTACACAATAATTTCAAATATTTTCCTGTGTTAAGACAGGTTCTTTTCAGTGTGCCTAACTAACCACAGCATTATGAAAGCTAAAACAATTTCCATTTGCAAATAAAACCCTATTCCTGGTCACAGAAAAAGTCTTTAATTAAATTTCATTTTCAACTTTATGCAGCTTTTGGCAAATTAGGTGTTAATGGCAACCTTTAACATGAAACATCTAAGCATAAATGATTCCTTCGAAAGTTTGAAATGATCTAATTTACAAAATTTAATAGAGAAAAAAAGAGATAGATAAAGATATACCTAATGCTCAAACCCTGCCTTTAACATGCTCTTACGTAAGGACCTTGGAGAGAAAGGAATGAGTCTAGACTGGAAATATCATAACAGTCTTAAAGAAGAATTTTTTCTGCGCTGGGAATTATAAAACTCTTTATCTGCTTGAACCAATGGGAATCAACCTGTCAGCCCCCATAAAATCCAAATACCATCACTGTCATTGCTCTAAGTTTCTGTCTATGTAATAAGTCACAACCTGGCTTAGGATAAGAGTCGGTTTATCCCATATTTGTGCTATTTATAGCAAGACATTCTAAATGGAAAATGGATTTGAAAAAACACCAAATATTAACAGCATGTCAGTAGCCATCAACTTCTCGATTATGTGCGATGAATGATAAGGGAGGTAATCCTATTTGAAATTAACTAATCCCTTCGGTAAGGTTGTTTTGATTATCTCCCTTCACATATTTGCCCTCTTACATATAAGCACTTGGGATACACAATCCCAATTTAAAGTATATGACTCACTAAGGTATGTTATAGTGATGAAATGTTCGAAAGTTTTGGTCATGTCATGTATGTCATCTGCCTCAGGGGATGTAGAATTACATTTACTGTTAGAAAATAAAAAATATTCTGACAATATCTACAGATCACACTCAATTTGACATCCTGGATACAAAACCAGTTTTCATTGCTGAAAATATGTATATCAAAGAAGTCATATATAAGCCTACCCATGAAGGCTTTAACAAACCATCAGTAGTTATAACTTATATATACACTTACATTATCCATAAAGTGGGATTTACTTCAGACTAGACACAATTGTTTGTGACAATCAAAGGCTCTATAGTTGAATCATTCTCCTCAATTTCAACATTGAACATCTAAGTACAAGAAAGATGATTGAAGCCTGCCAATCACTGAAAACAAATAAAGATTGCTACCGTCTGACCTATTTGGCTTGTTTTTCCACAACCAATCAGTGAAGGTCCCTGGTTTACCTTACATATGATGTATCCTATTTGGACCAGACATCTAAACCTGGAAAATGTAAAGAAAACTAAATGAGTGTATGTTTAGCAGTGCGCTTAATGAGAGTTACGGGTCTAAGTCTTTGCCGGATTATACAATAAAACACAATGGATAACTTTGGGTGATGAAGCTGGAATAATGATTAGAAAGTCAGTCACATGGCAAGGAAGGGACACCCATTGGGAACATAGACACAAGTTTGATATAGGAGAATTAATGAAGACATCATGAAAACTGCATCTTAGAAAATATGTGGGTCAAGCTTGTCTTCAATTGTTAAGACAGACTTGTTCATATTTTCTATCCTATCATTATTTGATATATTCATTTTTTGCAACATCAAATAGTAACATCAAATAGTAACATCAAATAGTAACATCAAATAGTTACATCAAATAGTTACATCAAATATTTACATCAAATAGTGCCAAATGAAATAGAACGGATACCTTCTGTTGGGTGTTTGATATGAAGTAAAATTGGTTGTAGGCCCCTTCAAACAATCTGCATCTGAAAGATAAAAAGAAATATTAATGTAAACATAAAACATAGAGCTAGCTCATGGGATAGTAGAATAGAGAGGAGAGAGAGAGAGAAGAGAAAAAGAAAGAAAGAATGTGAGAAAGAGAGAGAGAGAGAGAGAGAGAGAGAGAGAGAGAGAGAGAGAGAGAGAGAGAGATGGAGGGAGGGAGGGAAATAGAGAAAGAGAGAGAGAGAGCGAGAGAGAGAGAGAGAGAGAGAGAGAGAGAGAGAGAGAGAGAGAGAGAGAGAGAGAGAGAGCGAGAGAGAGAGAGCGAGAGAGAGAGAGAGAGAGAGAGAGAGAGAGAGAGAGAGAGAGAGAGAGAGAGAGAGAGAGAGAGAGAGAGAGAGAGAGAGAGAGAGTGAGAGAGAGAGAGTGAGAGAGAGAGAGAGAGAGTGGACGGACGGACGGACGGACGGACGGACGAACGGCAAACAGACACAGACAGAATGAAGAGTTTTAAAAAAACAAGGAGCTTACCATGTCCGTCTTCTTCAATTTACGATCGTCCTTTAGATCCTATTCTTCATGTTATCCATCTCTCTTGTCTCCTGATAACTTGTTGTAAACCTGAATCAGAATTAAAATGAAACATTCTTCATTAAAATCATTCTTTAAAAGAAGCTGTAACAAACCCATTTACTTGAAAAACAAAAAAAAACAAAAAACCGTTTTAAAGTTAATGCGTGTGATTATATCGAGTTTATTAATACTTGACGGAAGCTGTAAATAATGAAGACTTTGTTCTTGTTGACGTATTCTGTGTCTAAACAATATGTTTCGTCATTAACCACACGTGCCGTTCACATGATGTGAATATAGTCAGTATGCGCAAGTCATTCAATATGAAACCGTTCGGACTAATCGACTGTAGTTAAAAAGTAAACAATGTTCACCCAAAATGCGGGAAGTCACGTTCACATGATGAATAGAACACCTACGGTCGATTATCCTTAAACGCTCGATCTGCACCCACATATACTGTACTGAAGTATAATTGACGTTTTTCTTGATACCAACCAACTTTAGGAAGCAACTTTTACTTACAACCATATATCCGAGACGACGTCCTTTCCAATCCGTTTCTGTTTGAATAATCACAATAAGTACAAATACGCGCTAATCACGTGGACCAATCGGAGGGTCGTGACCAGCATGCTGCGGGCTATTTCAGGTCATGTGTGTTCACCGTTTACGGAATATCACGAAGAAACCCGAGCGTGCGTGACGGTAGAGAACTTGTAGCTTTGTGGTCCCGGGTTCAAACCCCAATAGTGTCCCTGGTCCCACGGGAGCTTCTATTGACAAGATATTTCAGAGACCTTACTTAGTACTGGTGAATCCGGGGACAGCCATTTTACAACCAAAGAAGGGTTAAACCATTACAAAAATGCACCTGCTGTGATAAGATTTAGAAACTAATGTATACACGAACACAGTCACCCGAAAAAGCAATTCGCTCTTTTGTCCCAATAATTTAAAACGTCGTACCCAATATCTCAAAGAAAATGTTTATTCATGCCTTTTCTTTGACATTTGTTATTGATTTGAGTTTGGACCATTCACAAGTTTACATATAAGGGAGGGAATCGATTTGGGGATTCTTACTAAAGACAAAGACCTTAAGAACACGAATAACCGTGTGTTTTTTGGTTTAGGTCTTTTCAAGAAATCAAAATGTATCTTGCATCTAAACATTTTGAAAGAAATCTATTCAACATCCTTATGAAAAAAATCAAAAGTAAACCCTTGTACTTACAGCTTCAATGTGCGATTATAGCAGTTAGGCTCTTTACCCACATAATGTTATACAAGACCATAGAGTAAAGATATTATTGCAAGTTGCTGCAAACCAGCCGGATACTTAAGCTCTATCTGTTTATAATTTGTATAACGAAGACTTTAAATCCAATACCAAAACCATGCGTGAATGAAAACTTTCGTTCTTTAATACGTTTGTAGACCTTTCATCTATTTGTCCGAAAACGCTCACTCATATACTCAGGGAAGACGTATTGAATGGTTTATTCAAGACCGTTATGATTTATCTTAGTGCTATAGATGATTATTTTTGCTAATTCAGAAACACTCATTTTGCATTTCTAAAACAATATAATATTGCATTATATTTAATGATATAAAGGGTTGGTGATATGACTATATCCATATGAACTGTTTTGGTAACAGTTGGTCATCAATACAATAGCACGTGGTCTATCCTACATATGACCGCGATTATCGATGTAGTTATAACGGTGTCAGTCATTGAACGTGCTCGGTTGGTGTAATATTATATATAATATGTCTTCGTTTTCTGTAATAGTGTCTGTATAAAGTCTCTTTCCTAATACTTTAGTGCTGGAACGAACTCATGCGTATGCCAACAGGTTAGATCCAGGCCAGCCGCCAAGTGAATTGGCGGCTGACCTGTGATATAACCTGTTTGCTACTCTGAGTATTTTATCTCATCAAAATTAACCAGATAACGAAGGTTTTTGAAAGCAAAGCAGACGACACAAAAATATCTTTTTAGAAAATAACCCAGCATTCTAAGTGTCTGTCTAGTGTCTCTTTCCTAAATTTGCAGCTATCTTTACGACTCCTATGTAACGCATGTCAATCTGACCAAGTTGATTTCAAAACAGATATCCTCCTGATACTTTACTTCAAAACTGGTTATTTCAAAAGTGGTAAGACAACGCAACCATTTTTCGTTTTAATAAAATACGAGAATTGAAGTAATTACTTCAAAACTGGTATTTTATTTCAAAACTGGTTATTACACAGCGTAACGCAATGTTTTCCCGTTTTGTTACATTAGTACCCGAAGTCGCATCATCCCTTAACAAATATACGCAACATGTTACACAAAGATGAACAAATTGTTCCTGTGAGTTTATACATGATATGCTCAACTTTATTCATCGTAAATTGTATATGGCTGCTTAGCGCAACAGAACAACGGAATCGTTCCAATGCCGAATATGTTTAAGTTGTAAAATGTTGTTACGGATTGGTAGTACAATAATACGAAGTACCGACAACTGTAAACAGCTTAGTTGTCAAAGTCATGCAGTTTTACAATCTGCTACCTAATGTCTGTTTTATCGAACTCTGATTTGTATAACTAGACGCTTTTCCGAACGAAATTCAATCTGTTAGTACCACAGCTTAAAGAAACACCTCCAATGTGTTTTGGTGGGTCTTTAACCCATAGGCGTAGGAGCGTTTTCAACATTGGGGCAACTTCAGATGAGGACCGGTCTATGAATAAATGTTCCTAAACTTTCTCATGACTAATCATGCGTCTACGATTCAATATCGATGAATGCATTAAAAGAAGGCGTATGATAATGTGTATCTTAGCAAAGACAAAATAACCAAAAGAAAAAGAAAATAGGGTAGGCCAAGAATCGATCTCACGCAGAAAGCATACTGTCCTGACACTAAATAAAAGTGACAGCCACCATGCTGTCACAGCCACGACTTCGTCTACAATTACGAAAAAAAAAATGACTTTATATTCAAATACAATATAAAGTCTGACTGCTTAGAGTACGTTTTGCATCACTGTTTTCGTTAGTCGAAACTGCTGAGATTTCATTGGATAAACCCGATGTATTCAGATTGCCATTTGCGATGATGACGTCAAAATGTTTTGGTTATTGTTCGTAACAAAAGGCGAATTGGTATTAAATAAAGCACAAAATACACTTTTATATTAATTTTGCTGTTAAATTCCATTTCTTTAATTTTTTCTTTCCAAAAGTCTTCATCTTCCATTGTGAATATTGGAGGGCCAAAGTATACTCTGGCCCCCCCCCCCCCCTGCCCCCCCGGCTCCTACGCCTATGTAACCACTAGGCAATACAGGAAACCCCATGCAGTCAAGTGTGAGGTATAAATGAGCATTGGGGGATTGTTTTTTCATTTCTTATCCGACGCCGCGGGTGTGATATCCAAGTCTGATACGAAATTGAATAGATGGTCAAAGGGAGACAACTCTTACAGTTAAAGGGAAGGTCGCTTGAATCAGCCCTTTAAATTTCCAGCGTGATACATACATTTTCCATAGATCTGCCGCTTAGATAAACCACTACTGGTGGCATAGACTTTGTCGATTAGAAACGACATCACGTCTGGAAATGTTCGTATTCATGGCTCCTTGTCGCATCCTATGCCGTCTACATCATGACTATCGTCTGCTGGCAGGTGCGTAGCTAGCTCTCCATGGATGTGGATTCGCCTAGGATGTAAGGGGCATGCCCAACTGGATACATTTGAAAATATCGGTGCAATCTGGTGCATTCTAGGCGATTTCAGGGTCATACATTAATCAAGAAGATTTTTGCGAATTTAACAAAAATTCTCATTTTCTTTATGAGCATCATGTGGATTTAGCCGCGTTCTCACAGCTACCTGTTAACGAAAGAATTATACAGAAACTACTCTAGAGCCCACAACCTGCAACATTCCTATATAACCTATTGAGGTCTGTACGCAGAGAATAAGAGCCAACAACCTGCAACATTCCTATATAATCTATTGAGGTCCGTACGCAGTAGAGCCCACAACCTGCAACATTCCTATAATCTCTATTGAGGTCCGTACGCAGAGAATAAGAGCCAACAACCTGCAACATTCCTATATAATCTATTGAGGTCCGTACGCAGTAGAGCCCACAACCTGCAACATTCCTATATACTCTATTGAGGTCCGTACGCAGTAGAGCCCACAACATGCAACATTTCTATATAATCTATTGAATTCCGTAGGCTACGCAAAGAATAAGAGCCCACAACCTGCAACATTCCTATGTACTCTATTGAGGTCCGTACGCAGTAGCGTCCACAACCTGCAACATTCCTATATACTGTATTGAGGTCCGTACGCAGTAGAGCCCACAACCTGCAACATTTCTATATAATCTATTGAGGTCCGTAGGCTACGCAGAGAATAAGAGCCCACAACCTGCAACATTCCTATATACTCTATTGAGGTCCGTACGCAGTAGAGCCCACAACCTGCAACATTCCTATATACTCTATTGAGGTCCGTACGCAGTAGAGCCCACAACCTGCAACATTTCTATATAATCTATTGAGGTCCGTACGCAGAATAGAGCCCACAACCTGCAACATTCCTATATACTCTATTGAGGTCCGTACGCAGTAGAGCCCACAACCTGCAACATTTCTATATAATCTATTGAGGTCCGTAGGCTACGCAGAGAATAAGAGCCCACAACCTGCAACATTCCTATATACTCTATTAAGATCCGTACGCAGTAGAGCCCACAACCTGCAACATTCCTATATACTGTATTGAGGTCCGTACGCAGTAGAGCCCACAACTGGCAAAATTTCTATATAATCTATTGAGGTCCGTACGCAGAGAATAAGAGCCCACAACCTGCAACATTCCTATATACTGTATTGAGGTCCGTACGCAGTAGAGCCCACAACCTGCAGCATTCCTATATACTGTATTGAGGTCCGTACGCAGTAGAGCCCACAACCTGCAACAATTCTATATAATCTATTGAGGTCCGTAGGCTACGCAGAGAATAAGAGCCCACAACCTGCAACATTCCTATATACTCTATTGAGGTCCGTACACAGAGAATAAGAGCCCACAACCTGCAACATTCCTATATACTCTATTGAGATCCGTACGCAGTAGAGCCCACAACCTGCACCATTCCTATATACTCTATCGAGGTCCGTACGCAGAGAATAAGAGCCCACAACCTGCAACATTCCTATATAATCTATTGAGGTCCGTACGCAGTAGAGCCCACAACCTGCAACATTCCTATATACTCTATTGAGGTCCGTACGCAGAGAATAAGAGCCCACAACCTGCACCATTCCTATATAATCTATCGAGGTCCGTACGCAGAGAATAAGAAACAGTTACACGTGACCGAATTGACCAATCACCCATTACATACGCCTGGTTCCGGGTTGAACAAGATCGCCCTGAATCCATTCTGTGTAATACATCATTGTCATTCAAACATGTACTACATACATGTACTTGATTGCATTGACCCTTGTTTCGAATATCTTCATTGTGACGCATAGTTGTGATCAGTTTCAATTGAAATCGTTACCGGTCTATTGATCTATTTTTAAGTTCTTTATTTATCATAATTTAACCATATCAAATTATGTACTTATCATAATTCCCTCATTTTACCTTTTCACATATCTTTATCGTGTTACACATTTAACCAATAAATGATTGCGTTATACTTTTATAACCGCCATTATAATTTTCACCAAAATACGACCTATTTCATTTGTTCATTCTAAAGTTGCCGTCATTCTATAATTCCACGAAGAAAAGTTGAACAAGCTCTTTGTGCCTTTCAGTGCTTTGATTTCAAACTCTTACTTTATTTGATTACTTGCATGAGGGAAAAGTGTGCATGGACAGTCTTATGTTTGAGAGTCTCATTAGATGATGGAATAATGATAAAGTTCTGCATCTCGCCGCTGGGTAATTCAGATTTAGATGATTATTCATAAAATAAACCAATTGACCACTTTATTACATCTGTAACATAAATGTGCTCTATATATCCACCACGTAGTTATAAAGGGGTGATACGTGAATCAATGGTATGATTGTATGTAACTTTATATGCCTGTAATGTCATTTTAACCATAGAAAGCATTTTATTTTACAATTATATTAAGTCTCATTCTACGAGATCGTCCTTTTCAAAATCCCAATTAATTTGATCATTTATTCGTTCGTTTGTTCACTCATTCTCAATGCAAATCAAAACAGCCCGGAAACGCCCATTGTTATTTTAAATTAATGATCCACAGAGATTATAAATTAATGATCCACAGAGATCCGATGATAGAAGCAGCCACTCTTGTAATGTTAAGCTCTAAGAGAAGTCAAGCTCAGCCATAGTTCGATAGAGTTTGGTGGACCAATCACGATACTGGTCCAATGGAGCAAACTCTCACAAATAAAGAGATGTTCCTATTTATGGATGATAGTTAATTGTTTTGTCCAGAACATGTTATCACAAACATTTCGGGAAGTCGCGATCTGGTCTCATGATGTGGAGTGTCACTCTTGCCACCATAGACCCTTCTTAATTTAACCTCATGAATATTAATAGATTTCCCAGAACGAGGCACGGTGAGCAAACACGCGTTGTTTTCACGAAAGACATGGCTGACTATAGTTCCAGAGATGTGGATTTAATACCATCGTTAACCTTTACTACGATGAATGTTACATAAAATCTCATAAATAATCATCAGGATAATTTTAGTGAAAACTACATCCATGAATTGTCAGGTAAGCAGTTTAATTGCTATTAGATATTTTCCATAACATACTTTAGGTTTCAAGTTAACACATATCTTACTATACAATCAGTATTTACCCATGTGATGTAATTTATTTCAACACCACCTGTAGTGAGAATACTGATTCCACTGGGGCCATAAAGTGTTCCTAATTTTGTATCTGTCCGAAATCTTAACACTTTATGTGTAAGTTCACGTGGGCTTATCTGTATCCAATACAGATGCTCTGACTGACCCCCACGCTGACCTTGTTGTAAATTAATTAGCAAGTAATGCAGACTCTCCCACACAAGAATTACCATATTTATCTTTAAAAAATTCTCTGAACATTTCAGTAAACATGCCTGAGGACAAGCCAACTGTAACGGGGAAATGCTACTATTCACAGAAAAAGAATGAAACACCAAGTCGAATGACTGTAAGTGAATTTAATAACATATTGGCTAAATTTGATGCAACAATTAAAACAAATGATACTAATTACAACCATATATATCAATCATAAATTTACTTAATACATAATTACAGTTCTACTTTTGCATATTCTTGATCCAAACAGCTTCTACATGCAGTATACCAAAATGCATTGCCAGCCATATATAACGCCTACATAGAAATTCTTAACATGTACGCCTCTACAATGTCTTATTATCTTTGTTGTCATTTATGTTTTTGATTATCATTACTCTTGTTACTGTTTACTGTATTTCCAGGTTCAATTCATTTCGGTGGAAAGTCCAGATGTGTTGTTGGCCTCATGCAACTGTCCTATACGACTGACGGGAACATGAAGGCATGTCATGGGATTTTGTATCAGATAGCCAAATTTAAAATGCTACATGTAAAAGCTCTGCCAGAGGACATTGCAAAAACCTCACAGCCCCAAACATGGCATGAACCACGTGACCAAAAAATACATGGGAAGGCAGTGCAAGACTTAACTGTTAGTGGGCATTCTGCAAAACATACAGATCCTCAAACTAGAAATATACTTTTATAATATGCACTTTGCATATTTTGAGCAGTTGGCTTGATTCAATTGAAAAATGCAATGAATGTATGATATGAATTGAAACCTGTATAAAAACTGATTAAATTGTTGTCTTTTGAAAATCTTGTTAATCGAAATCTGGCAAAAGCAATTTGTTGTTTTAGGCCTTCACATCCCTTCTGCTTTTGTTCATAAAGTTCTTTATAATTTACTTCTTCTGTTTTGTCTGTTTCCATAGGCTCTGGAGTCTGTGCTGTCATGACGCATTCTGTTTCTGTAGACTCAACATCTCTGCAAATGAAAATGATAAAAATGTTTTGGAGAACTGTATATAACAAGTTATTTTTTGTTTTTCAAATGAATTTCAATGTCGCATGTCTTTACCGGCTGTGTTCTTTTAACTATTGACATATATGTGAATACAATGCTACATTATAAGACGAAACTAACCTGTTTGCTGATTGCTGGACTAACTCTAGAGTTGGGACTAACACACTCCTCTTCAGGAGTCTTCTAGGTTATTTTGGGGAATCCAGTTGAAAACAGAGGGTACAGTTCCTGGCTTAACCCTTTCCCAAACAACAAATTTTTGACTGTCTCAAATTGAAAGAGTTTGCAGAAAACATTTCAAAATGTGATGAAATTGAAAGATATACTTCAGATAGAGCAGAAAACCTTGTGTGAAAAGGGGAAATTGCTCGCAGTGAGCAATTTCTCCTTTTCCCACAATGTTTTCCTGAGTCGTCCGCAACAAAGTGGTTCAATGTCGTCATTGTTTGGTAATGGGTTAAGTGTCTTTCTAAGAGGTGTCCATTCATAATCTTGCTTCTCAAAGTAGTTTGAGCATACAACAGAAGAGTCTCTTATCTGAAAGTGTAATTGGGATAAATACGGTATTGCGATAACTAGCAATTGATCTGTATTTTAAGAAGTGTAATACCAGGTTTTAATCATGACTTTGATATATATATATAGCCCCACCTAGGCCATTTAGTTTCGTGGGATTGGCCTTTGGAGTCACTTCAGAGCCCTAGCCTAGTACTGGTCTATCCAGGGAAGCCGTTTCAGGACTGAAAAATGTAGGCCCTGACGAAGAGGATCCATATGACACCTGTTTCGGGTAATGACTCTAAACTCTAGAACATTGTTGGTTCTGTCATTTGGATTCGGTGTAGTATCTATATTTACGTTAGATTTACGTTATTGTTTATATCTACTGACGGCTGACCTTCACTTTTTGATTTCGGATTATCACTTTTTCTAGCACTTTTGAAATCATCATCCGAGCTGCTGTCACTTCTATAATACCTTTTCCTTTTTTCAGGTAGCCAATCTCTGCCTCTGAAATCATCAAAGTCCGCATCTGCCTGCAAAGAGTCTTCAATTTCAATTTATGATCTTTCTATTTCACCATAACACGCATAGTCAGTATAATCTTTATTGTCTGTGATAGTCTTTAACTGACTCTTGTCATGAGAACTGTGAACTCCGACATGAACTTTAGTGTTTATATCATAAGTGTCTAGCTCAGATAGTGATGTATCGTTTCTTTTACTGCGAGTTTTTTTTTTTAATATGGGTTTTACATCACATCAACATTATTTCAGTTATGTAGCGATGCCCGAATCTTAATGATGGAGGAAGACCCCCATACTCAACTGCCCATAAGTGCTGGTCAAGGCGGGTAGAACCATCGGCATTCCGTAAGTCAGTCGGGAGACTGCCTCTCATGAAAATCCATATCCCTTTCAGGATTTGAACCCACGCGGAGAGGGGCCATATGATTTCAAGTTCTGTACTCTAACCACTAGGCCACGGAGGCCCCCGAGAGTTTGTTACCTCCCTGTTTAGTTCCGGTTTACAACTGTCACTCTCACATGTATCGTTGTATCGTTTTCAAGAGCAAGCTTCCCCATAAACTTAGCTCGTGAAGCCATTTTATTTTGGTGTTGTTACAGGGTATAAAGAATAGTAGAAAAGAATAGTAGACATCTGCTTTGAAATTGAAATTTTTAAAATCTCATCAGACGAGCGTCTTAATTGGCTGGCCAATTAGTCGTACGCGGCGGGAACAAACCCCCACAGTCACTACAAAGATAGTAGGAGTCTATCTCTTCTTCTTCGATGTCTTTAGGTAAATTGTCTACGCAGTGCAAGTGAAATTTGCCCTTACACGAAAAGCAGCAAAATAGCCAAATGTCACCGTTGCTATATTCAAAACATAGTTTTCCTGGTAGTTGATCATATTCCAGCTTTAGACTATCGACAGCCTGCTGTTTGCAAATTTTGCATATCCATCAAAATCAGGATCTGATCCAGAGGACTGTGACATGGTCTATGTCTGCAGATAAAAATACAAATACAAAGTTGGCATGTACCAAATTTATTTTATCAGAAAGTAAGAACAAAAATACACGCAAGCTACTTTCTCTCAATTAGTTATAAAGGAAGTCAATTGTACATGTAAACACCAAGTGAATGCATGTATGCAAACAAGAGGCATAACAGAAAAAATGTGTTAGACGGACAGACAGGCGACGGCGAGGCGACCACTTGGTGTTACTTCTGCCTACAGATGATGTCACAAAACAACGATAATTGTTGAATTTAATTTACACATTTCTACTTTCACTTTCGTTTCATGCGAAACTCTCGTATCTCGATAGCAAACGGAATGCGTAACAAGATAACATGTTATCTCAAAATCATGTATGTCTAATTATTGTATAAAATCACTATTGAGATCCATTTAATGGATTAATCCAAGACATATATCCTACTCTTGACCTTGTTTCTGTGCAGTTTTGGCGAAAACGGTCACGAAAAGCATACACAAATAAGCAAGTCAATTTCATTGTATTGCCCAAAATATTAACTTTCAATTCAGGGAAGTTAAATCGCTGACAGCAAACAAAACATGCAGCCGTTAAACCGCAAATTGCATAATTGAATAGTTGTGACAACATTTAGGACACTTACCTGCTTTTTTATCCATGAATATCTCCGAAACGTTCTTTCTTTCCAACCACGTTATTGATTTTTGACTGACGAGGTTTTCGCAGAACAAAAAATAAAATGGCCAATGGTTTTACGAGAATTTGTACAAGGAAAATGTCTCCTTTTCAAATCATGGATAAACTCCGGAATACTCTTCATTAATGATAGTTTGGGCCCTAACGGTAGCATAGATGAAAGAATAGTTATCCGACGTTTCTGATTTTACCACATTAACCAGAATGTCGTTTGTTCGAGACCCCGTCCGATCAATATTTCTATATGGAGATAATCAAATAAGTCATTGTCCCTTTTCCTACAGTGTTTCATTGAGTAGTTCTACTGATTATGTTTCTGATTGCTAACCCTTTACCCATAATCTGGCAAGACTGTTATTGTATATGTTCATATCCGCACAGAGTGACTTCCCCAAAAACCAGACCCCCACACCCGACCCCCGTCCAAAGCGTAGAAATGCTCCTTATGAACGGGCAATTTCTTTATCCACGCTGCTGCTTAAAATAGTATGCCGTGAAAGTCAGAGTAGGGGGATCAACCACAAGTTTACTCATGGGGGAAAGATGGGCAAAGTTGTCTCCCTTTTTTCTTTGTTATTGATTGAATACATGCAGAAAGAGTTCACATTACTCATTACACAAGTCCTTTTCCACACACTGTTTTCAATGTATGCTAACTTGTTCATTGGATTGTCCCATTCATGACTTGGAAGACTGGAGTCTGAAGTTTGAGACCTGGCCAGATCAAACTTTTGTTTGTTTAACCCTTTACCAAAAATAGTTGAAAAAAAGTTTAGACAGTCCCTATATAACTGGAGGAGTTTCAGACGCCATTCCTGAATGCGATGAATTTGAAAACTGATCTTCGGATAGAGGAGAAAACATTGTGGGAAAAGGAGGAATTGCTGGTGAAGAGCAGTTTCTCATTTTCCCACAGCGTTTTCCAAAGTCGCCTCCAACAAACTGGTCAAATGTCGTTATTGTTTGGTAATGGTATAAGAAGTCAATGCGACATGTCTCATTGGACAAACCCACCAAATTGCTCTACGTGGAAAATGAAACAGATGAAAAAGTCATCAAAATGACTAGAATACTGTTGACATCAGCGTTAAGTCCCAAACAAACCGAGCGACAGAATAAAATACTTTGAAACGTATCGGTATTTTATGATAGTAAAATATGGTAATTAGGGATTCAGTCTTTCAAGGCAATCTATTCTAAAGAAGTATGCAGACGACGTTTCTGATTTTACCACGTTAACCAGAATGTCGTTTGTTCGGGACCCCGTCCGATCAATATTTCTATATGGAGATAATCAAATAAGTCATTGTCCCTTTTCCTACAGTGTTTCATTGAGTAATTCTACTGATTATATTTCTGATTGCTAACCCTTTACCCATAATCTGGCAAGACTGTTATTGTATATGTTCATATACGCACAGAGTGAATTCCCCCCAAAAACCAGACCCCCACACCCGACCCCCGTCCAAAGCGTAGAAATGCTCCTTGTGAACGGGCAATTTCTTTATCCACACTGCTGCTTAAAATAGTATGCCGTGAAAGTCAGAGTAGGGGGATCAACAGCAAGTTTACTCATGGGGGAAAGATGGGCAAAGTTGTCTCCCTTTTTTCTTTGTTATTGTTTGAATACATGCATAAAGAGTTCACATTACTCATTACACAAGTCCTTTTCCACACACTGTTTTCAATGTATGCTAACTTGTTCATTGGATTGTCCCATTCATGACTTGGAAGACTGGAGTCTGAAGTTTGAGACCTGGCCAGATCAAACTTTTGTTTGTTTAACCCTTTACCAAAAATAGTTATTGTCCGCCATCTTGAAAAATGGCGGCCATTTTGAATTTTTTTGGTGGCTAATGTGCTTATTTGGTAAAGGGGTAGTAGTAAAACAATCATCCATACAAAATCTGGTGCTTGTATCACAAAGTGAACGATTCCAGTGATATTTTGGGTTAACCCGCTGCGCTATGTAGCATAAATTATTTTGTGCCTGAAATATAAGTGCCTTCAATTCAATTATTTTTATCAATAATCGGTTTGTTTACATATATAGAATAACGAATTCTGATTGGTTGGTTCAAAACTTTATGTAACTCGTGACCAGGTAAGAGGTGAAGAACTGGGCAATGGGAATTATTTAACTGGCTTATCTGGGTTACTTCTATTTGGCTTTCTGGTTTAAGTTGGATTGACAGGTTTTTTGGTGATAACGTTTTGAGTCTGACCAAAAGTTTGCCAAATAATGTAGTTTAATAGTTTAATATAGCATTAGTCTCATTCCATGAGCCTTTAACCCTTTCCCAAACGACAATTTTTCGACTGTCCAAAATTGGAAGAGTTTGCAGACGACATTTCAAAATGTGATGGAATTGAAAAATATTATTCAGATAGAGCAGAAAACCTTATGGGAAAGGAGTAATTGCTCTTAGCGAGGAATTTCTCCTTTACCCACAATGTTGTGCAGAGTCATCTGCAACAAAGTGGTTAAATGTCGTCATTGTTTGTTAATGGGTTAAGTCGAATATTCGGTTATTCGTACCCTCTTCGTACCCTCTTAATGACCTCTGGGACTGTGATGTCGCACTATATATCCGATACTGTTAATGGAGCATAGGCCTGAACTTTCTCGATTAGGTGGATTCCATGCTAATGAGTATGGTCAGTGCCTCAGAACTTCAGAGGTCAACGTCCTATTACTATATCAAACACACGATGATCATAGATGAATTTGCTGCAGACGACTTTTGATTGAGAACCATGTGAAAAAAAGAGTTATCTTTTTGAATTTTTTCTCTACAAAGATTCTTCAAATGAATGAATAAGGTGTTTATTGACAGAGCAATGCAGTATCAGGTGCATATCTTTTGTTGGTACTGATTATTTAAGTCTTCTACAAATGAAGAAGAACAGGGCAATAATTAGCATATTTATTCATAATGAAGTCACCAAATCAGCTTTATGACGTTCAAAGCGGCCTAAATAATGCTTATTACTGATTCTAGTTAAAGCTGACTGTGCCTCGTTACCAGACGCATGGGAAAAGAAGGTACTAAGCGACAGAGGGTATTCGTACGTGGACAAAACATGACAAATAACAAAATATGAATACCGATAATGTAATTTTTGGGAATAAAAACGACCACTTTCATCTTATGAATGAAATGATTAACAATGTACTTCGTTTCCTATTGTCAAGATGATATTCGAAAAATGAAAACCTTATGAATATTCCCAAATTATTCGCCAATTGCCAACTCGTACATTCCACCTAAAGAGAACTTAATGCGATGACGTAGCTTCGAAATAGAACCAGCTTATTTGTACTTTATTCGTTATAAGAGAACGGGAAATTGGAATATTATCGCTCAAAACAAAATATACCATTATATCAAAAGGAAAGATTGGTCACGATGAGCAATCTTCTTTTCGGTCACATCGTTTTGCCACCGTGAAACGATTATGTAAAAAAAATTGGAGTTGTTGTACATTATAACTATAGTCCGTTTTTTATTTAAAGTTTGTCAAGTAACACATTCCTCTATAAGCAAAAGCTGGGTGAATGGTGTGCATCCTGTGGCAAAACGCTAAGGTGCATTTCTGTTATGGCCGTCTTTGTCCTTTATATAAGCAGTCAATTAGGCAGCTTTCTAGCTTTTGCACTTCCATGATAGATTCAATTTACCTGGCGGCTGGCCTGGATTTAGCCTGTTTGTATTTATAGCATGAAGTCTGTTCGAGGACTATAAGGACTGACGGTGAATTTAAATGTTCATGAATGGTAGCCTTCCAGCTGACTTACAGCATTCTGAAGGCTCTTCCCGTCTTGATGAGCCCGCAGGGCAAGTGTGTTTGGGGTCCACCATAAATCTATTGCCAGGCATCACATTTTTCTATTTTCTAAAATCCGATTAGGCGATGTGCCGCCGCCCACGTACCCCCACAAACTTACACACCAACAAAACAAATATATTGGATTGTGTGCGATGATAGCTAGAATAACCCAACCCAAAGATGCGATTGCAAACGGACATGCCACTCGTCGCCGCTATGTTGCCGGACTACTTTCAAAATTGCTCCCCCATTACCTCCAAGGTTATTTGAAGAATTGGCAGAGGTGTTCCGAATGCAATACCCATTGTTCGCGCAGGTTCGTTTACAAATATTCGTGATTAAGGATATCCAAGAAGAGGGTACCCATGCTAACCATATTAAGAGTGTCCCAGACATTAAAGAGTGATCGATATATCACCTTGTATATTTTACGAAACTGCTTAAAAACATCAGGCGGGGCGACAGACTTGTACCTGGTGTCCGGATACAACACTTTGCATATGTCGTTTTCCCGAATTCAAAATTACTTTTTTATGTGCAAGTCATTTTCTCAAATCAATATTGGATTGTTGATTTAATTTCATCCAACATGAATACATTCGAATTAAATTACATGGTCGCCTGCAAGATCTTTCAATTCAGAAAAAAACGAGTGTATGTTGATTGACACTATTTCTTTCTTATTGAAACAGCCATGCTCGTATACGTTCTTCATTCTAAAGCAATACCTTGTTTCACGTTTCCAGTGAATTCATTGGTTGATCAAACTCCTGCGTGAAGCAACGACTGTTCTTGAATCAACGAATGACGTGAGCTGATTGGTCAATAGGCCCTCTTTGAATTTTCTCAGTATAAAACTGCGCCTCTCGTTTTGAAAGTCTTATTGATACGGAGACACACGAGTCACGTGTCAGGTACAGAAGTATAAGTCAGGTACAGAATTCAGGTATTTCACGTTACGATTACCTTATCGCCCAGTATAAGTTATTAACTAATTAATTGTATACAGCATGAGTTTGTATTAGGAACGAATTAGCATGTTTCATATTGAAAATGAGACTTATCAACGGATGATCTTTGAAATCAATTTGACTTTCCGACAAATACTTGTATGGGTTTTTTAATTAGTGATGCCTTTTCTTTATAGAAATCGTTTGTCACAAAGAGTTTGGTTTAGATGACGCATGGATGTAGTCTGTAGTTTGTATGGACTAGAGAACAACTTTTGAAGGCACGAGTTATTTTAAAGCTGCGTGTTCACAGATGTACGGCAATTTGGAAGTTAAAAGCTTGGTTTCTTCAAAACTGTACAACATCTGTAATGTATTTATAATTTTAGACAGAAAAGCGTTACAATGGTTCTTTGAGATCTACCGCAATTTTAGACAGAAAAGCGTTACAACGGTTCTTTGAGATCTACCGCATATAAACTGTATATCATTTGCTGTATTGACGCTTCCTGAATAAATAATGCTTTCAATAAGTTCGTTCAGATGAATTTCATTCAACAATACAAAAACTGTACTGATATTTTTACATTTAGTGATTCTTTTAACGTTTCGAGGAATGAGTTATTTGGGTTTTTTCTACTTCTATCTATCTTAACAGTTTGGTTTGTTAGTATCTAATTAGTGATTAGGTTTATTCATCGCACGATGACGAACCCATAGAGAGTGATTGTATCGGACCGATGTGTTATGAATTTGTAAAAGTTCGAGAAATCAAAGAGTTTTGATGTGTAAAGAATGATTGTAATGAAAATGTGATTTCCTCGCCGACTCATCGTACCCGATTCACCACCTAGCTCGGGGCGTTAACTCGAAATATCAGCAAAACATTTCACATCATTATTCAAGCAAGAGACCTTCCACAAATGTTGTTTAGATGTACCTCGTTAGTCACTTCAATTTCAAGTCATTTCGAAGTCATCGAATCTAAAAGCATGGTAGCGCTCATAAAAATGCAAATTTTGGTGTTTGGTTATGTTTCAACATATTCTTTCGTAATTTATAACTCAATTTACCAAGTTTTGCATTTTATATGAGCGCTAGTATGGTTTTGAATTCGACTTGGGGAATGATATCATTGGTGTATCGGTAACAAATTGGTGACATCAGTAAAAGACAAGCAGCACTTTGGTGATTGGTTAAAGCATACTAGCGCCAACAAACACCATGCAAAACTGGGTAAAATGAGTTATAAATTATGAAAGAATATGTTTAAACATAGCGAAACACCACATGATCATCATAATATAACGCTATTATTATCTGTTTTAAAGTGCTATTTTCACAAATTATGTACCCACCAATTTAACTTCATTGTTTACATTCGAGCAACATCTAATATAGCAAAGATCGCTCGGATAAACGAGTGGCGATCACCTGTAAGAAAAGCACGTGAAACACATACATATACTGTCATTTATCCAATACCATCAACGCGCACTTACAAAAAGGAGAGTTTCTCGGGTTTTATTGGTTCCCGGCGTTTCTCGGTTGACATTGTTTTATCACTAATTGTAACCAACCCTGAACATATTCACTCTTTTAAAAGCATCATGTGAAGGTGTTATCTTTTCAGTTCCTCTGTAAAAGAGAATTTAAAGTACTTTAAAGTTACTTGTTAAATATTCTAGAACTTTTATAATGCAAGTGTAAATTAGCGCAAGTATGGCTTTAACAGTAATTCCCCGACAGTTTGCTTCATTTAGTAAGTCAATCTTTTTTATGTATTGAGACAATCACACCTTTACACCAAATTTCAGGGTAGACTCCTGTTTCAAATACCAATATCACCAACAGTCTCGTTTCCAAGTCCTCGAATTTAAAGATCATTTCTGCTTTTCAGATCTACAGGCGTCGCTAAGAGAAACTTGGCTCGCTGCAATGTATATACTAATCAAGTTTGTGTTGGTGTCACAACTGGCATGGTATTCCAGTGGCGATATTTCGGACGTGGATTTGGCGGCCATTCTATCCGACATGACGGAACACTGTCCCCTCGTTGACGTCTGTGGAAATGGCGAACGGAATAGAACCAACTCAGTTCCGCAGACGAGTCCTTGCTGTATGGGTACGTCGGACATTGTACCTCCGTCCCGTTTATTCATCCGATATCGAGTGACCTTTAACCCATTACCAAACGATAACGAAATTTGGCCAGTTTAGTGCAGACGAATCTGGAAAACATTGTGGGAAAAGGAGAAATTGCTCTTAACGAGCAATTTTTCCTTTTCCTACATGTTTTCTGTCCTATCAGAAGAATTTTATCCCATTTTGAAATGTCGTCTGCAAACTCTTTCAATTTGAGATAGTCGAAAATTTGGTGTTTGGTAAAGGTTTAACTGGACCAAATCATTATTGTTGTATATAATGACGTCACACATTACTACCTAACGCCACATTTTAGCGTCTTGCAGCAGACGACTTTCAAAAAGCATTGTAGCTAAAAGAGAAATTGTTTGTCACAAGCAATTTTGTCTTGTGCCACAATGGATTTTCAATATATTCACATATCGGAACAGCAGAGCTGAAAGGTTTTTCTTCATGCTCACAAAGCTTTACTAAAGACATCTGCTTCAAGTAAAAGAGGAATGTCGTCTACAAGTGGTAAAGACTTATGCACCGTTTCAACAGTTTTTCGGAAAAGATCTTCAAACATTATGAAATATTTGGTTTTGCTCTTGATTGGGAATTTCGGTGGTGTAATGGTTAGCGTCGGTAACTAGAGATCGCCTAACCCGGGTTCGATCCTCGATGGCGATCATCTATTTCATCGTGGAGTGTCCTTCGGCAAGACACCATTCCTAGCCTATTACTGGTAGGTCGTCCAGGAAACATGTACTATTATGCTCAAGAGTCAGCGATGTATATTAATAAGTAGAAGTAATAGATATAACCCCAAATGTATTAAACGATCATCCATATTCTTTCTATGGTACCTTCTGTGAGTCAATAGCTCATTCAATACAAGGCCGGACAGGGGCTTTCGTGGCCTAGTGGTTAGAGTACAGAACTTGGAATCACATGGCCCCTCCTTGCTGGTATCAAATACCGTTGAGAGATATGGATTTTCATGGGAGGTAGTCTCCTAACTGTCTAACGCAATGCCGATGGTTCTACCCGGCTTGACAAGCCCTTGTGGGGTCTTCCTTCATCATAAAGAGTCGGCCATCGCAACATAACGGAAATAATGTTGACGACTTTTCAAAATGTGATGAAATCGAAAAAAATCTTCCGATAGGGCGGAAAACATTGTGGGAAAAGGAAAAATTTCTTGTCTAAGAGCAATTTCTCCTTTTCCCACAATGTTTTCCAGAATCGTCTGCAACAAACTGGTCAAATGTCGTTACTGTTTGGTAATGGGTTAAACAAACGTTTCAAGAGTATCAATTTCAAATTTTCAAAATCTAGCCAAAACCAGCATATAAATGCCTTTGGCCAATACAGCATTTACAAATATCGTACAAGCAGACATATGCATTATATAATCAAACATGTTGAATATACAAATTTGACAAAGATGATAAAATTCCCAAACAAACAAGTCTCAAATTTAGGTGATCTTAAACATACAAGTACAGAGAAGTGGATAAATAATGAAAATGATAAATGAAAATAAAGCTTCCATTTTACACGGCAAAATCATTAAATAAAATCCATTTCGACATTCAAAGCTCTCTTTTAAATAATGAGCTGTTTTAGACAGAATCCACTGACCCTTTGAAGATAAAAAAATGACAAACGTATTAGTGTTGAACCATGGAAGATGACCAATATAGTTCTTACGAATTTTGGTATAGGCCGGACAGCACAACAAAAATGATATTCAGATTCAATCTGATTTAAACAGCAAAGTCTACATACTGATAATTTCTATCAACTCCATTAAATCTGCTTGATTCAATATCTAAAGAGTGAAAAGTCAATTATGTTCCTAAATGCACTAAAGGTCCGAAAACCACAAACATGCGTAAACAATGTGACGTTACTCGTGAGGTAACCCAAACGCATAAAACATTAAAGCCATACTTGCGCTCATTTGAACTTAAATTGTGAAAGTTCTAAAATTATTGAAAATTAACTCAAAAGTGCCTTAAATTCCCTTTTATAGAGGAATTGAGACTGTAACACATTCACATGATGCTTTTAAAAGAGTGAATACTATAAGGCTTGTTTACAATTAGCGAATGTTTGGGAACCAATAGGCCTTTTCAGAAACGTGGTTTGTCTCCCATTGTAAAATCGGGCCACATTCGGAATACCTCGACTTCCGGGTAGTAGTTTCGAAAGAAGAATATGGACGCCAATATGGACAAAGGCAAAGAAAACGATCGCTATCGATCGGATTTTAAAATTTATAAGTACCATCTACTAAAATTAAAGATTTACATACGACAACACCAACAGAATAATTTGTTGTTGGTTGTTGCCAAGCCTCGTTATAAAAGGAAATTAGATTAAATTGGAATGAATGAGATCCGAACAGCGCACCGCAGTTCAGTCAAATCATGTCATTCCATGTGAAAAAAGGCAAATAAGTATATGTTTTTGTCTGAATTAGATCCTTTGACAGATTAAAAATGTGCTAATTGGCTGGTTGATGTAAGGTAAGAATGAATGGAACATATTTCTAGAATGTTATTACAAATTTGCATTAAATTCGATTGACGGATTTTAAATAAAATAGAACAGACATCAACACTTTTGTCAACAATGTGTAGAGGTTAAGTTCCTCCAAAAAGTATATATTTTCCTTTCGTTAAATTGAAAATTTGTCGTATATAGTAAGTACATTGTACCTAAAATAGAGATTAAGTTGGTATATAAGGTTCTTTGTCAGCCTACCTTTGATGATATATCGTATCCAAATATGAAGGGCTATGAAAGTCCTAGTCCGTTTTTTCCACCTGTTGAAACTTCATTCAAATAACACTCGCTGAATAACGAGGGACACAGGGTTGTGGGGATCTTTGATATGTTAAAGATGGCCAATGGTTCATTACGGTATACGGACATTTGCCCCCCCCCCCGGACATTCGCCCCCTTTTTGGTATAGGGCGGACATTTGCCCCCTCGCCGCAATGTAGAAGGCGGACATTTGCCCCCTCATATTATTTGTTCAACTTGCTTGACCTGATCGTATTCCGTTATGATTAAACAGGAATTTAAATGGAAATAATAATTGGATCAGACTTACATGTCAATTTTGCTCAATTACGCCGATGACACTTGGTCAATTATGCTCATCCAACCGTGAAACGGTGGTATACGTGCATAAATTGATTTGATCTTATTTTATCATTTTCGGTTTAATTATTTCTCTCATAATCAAATGTGATGGTGATTGTCATATCGACACAAATTGTTAGTCTTGAGTGACAAATCGGTATTAAGATTTAAGATGTAATTAATATGTTGTAATGTATTACACTATCTCTCGATCGGCTAAACAATAAAGGGTGTGACTAGATCATATGGTGCAAATGTGGCAGATTGGTTGAATTTGCATCAATACCCTTAATCCTTGTGACAGCCAAAGTTTGTTAATTGACCCTTTTAATGTAATTAAATAGGAAAACTGGCAATAATCCATTGATTCAAAAGAGATTACAAATGTGTAGATAATCATTTTAATGATGTACGAGGTTTGGTAGGGAAGTTCGTGGACTGTTATCATAATTTTTTTATTATCTGTCATAAATCACTGAAATCTTTTCATTTTTCATTTTGACTTATCACTCAATAGAAAATGTTCACGCCTGTGCAAATCTATGCGAATTCGTTTGCTATGATATTGTACCTCTGACGTCATAACCTCAAATTGTGATGTTATTCCGGTTCCGTGTTCGAAAGTTACAAGGATTTTCATCACCGCGGTTGTAAGTTAAACTAAAGAAACCATGCCGTCAATTGGCGACGTTGAATTAAGGTCGGTTGTTAAATTTTGCGTTGGTCTTGATCGGACACCAAATGAGACGTTCAACATGTTAAAGAGCTTCAACACTATTAAGAAATGTAGCAGATCACTAGCATTGAAATGGCATAAACAGTTTAAGGAGAGATTCAATAGAAAATGATGAGCGGTGAGGTCATCCACCGGTACTCAAATGTTTTATCAAAGACAAAGTAAAATACTTGGTTTTACAATGAGAGAAGGCACACTTTGAGAAGTTTAGCGTACGGAAGTATACTTGCTAAGTGTTTCCCATCCAACTTTACATGATATTTTAAGTGTTGAATAAGGAATGTAAAACGTGTGCGCACGTTGGGTTCCGCGCGACTACTGAATGACCATGTACGGGAAGCAAGGGTTCGTTGCTCGGAAATGTTAATCAAACAAAACAAACGCGAAGGTGAAAGATTCTTGATCGCATAAAAAAACAACGAACGGGACATGACTATGGCATTTCGATTCAGAGACAAAAGCACAGTCCTGCATATGGAAAACCAAAAGAACCCCCCCCCCGAAGAAGGCACAAGTGCAGAAAAGTGATTGGAAACATGTGTTTATTATGTTCTTTTATGGACCGGAAAGCATGATTCTTCAACACCAAATTCCGAATGGGCATAAACTCAAAATCTGGAAAAATCTTACGACAGTTACTGGTACCTTGTTGTCTACAATAAATGGGTTCAAAAACACATAAAATGCATTCAAACACCCGCTGACTACACGGAAATGGTTTGAAAAGACATTTAACTTTATCTTGACGTTATCATGACGTCGCGATTTGTACGCTGCCGTGCTCCGGGTACGCACTACCACAATATTGTTTTATGTTATATTTGTTTAAATGTTAATCACACATTCATGAAATTGATACATTATTGAGATAATAGATCAAACTGTATGATTATATACTTCTTATATATGTATACTGCTGAGTATCTTTTTACTAGTACCAGTCCACGAACTTCCCTACCAACCCTCGTATAATTACAAAAAAAAACCTTACTCAAGACATTGTTGAAATCATTATGATTTAATCAAAACATTTCTACGCGACCAACTACATTAAAACCTTTTTTACCCGGACATGAGGTCTGTGATTTGAATAATTCGAAATATAGACGCTAAAGGTAAAATCAAAATTGAAACCATTCATGAAAAATGATTAGTTGCAGTATAAAGTTTCGAGACTAACAGTTAATAGGTCATTATATTCCGTTGTTTTTGCAATGGCAAATAAAAGAATCGTGTTTAATTGCATCGATAGGGACTTTGTTTCATATAGAGCAATGTCGAACCATATATTTTTTCATAATTTCTGTCTCTTTCATGATTACAAGCAACATTTCTACGAGTTTGTTTAAAATTAAAACAAAAACACGATCGTTCTTGTAAAACAACAACTATAAGGGTATACGGACATTTATTGGCCATCCCCGGACATTTCCCCCCATCGGACATTGGCCATCCCCGGACATTTGCCCCCTTTTTGGTATAGGGTGGACATTTGCCCCCTCATTTTTGTTCAACTTGTTTATCCTGAGCGTATTACGTTATAATTTAACAAGAATTTAAATGGACAAACAATTCTTATCAGACTCACATGTCAATTTTGCTCTATTACGTCGATGGCACTTGGTCATTTATGCTCATTTGGTCATTTATGCTCATCCAACCTTTAAACGGCGATATACGTTCATATGTTGATTCGACCTTATTTTTTTATTTTCGGTTTATTTCTCTCACAATTAAATGTGATGGTGATTGTCATGCCGACACAAATTGGAATGCCTTGTGTCTTCTTTGTTTATGATTGTCTTGAGTGACAAATCGGTCTTAAGATTTAAGATGTAATTAATATGTTGTAATGCATTAAGTTTCATGGCTGGATGAGCACGATTGGCCAAGTGCCACCGGTGAAGTATTGATTAGTCGTCTCGATTTTAACACCTATAGGGAATTAGGAGGGAAGAGCTAATAGAGTTAAATTGATGAAAATATTATTTCCATTTTAATTCCTATTTAAATATAATGTTAAACGATAGTTTCAAGCACTTTTAAAAAATAATATGAGGGGGCAAATGTCCGCTTTCTACATTCCGACGAAGGGGCAAATGTCCGCCATATACTAAAAATGGGGCAAATGTCCGGGGTGGCAAATGTCCGGGGGGAGGGGAGGGGGCAAATGTCCGGGATTCATTATAAGAGACATTAAATCAAAAGATTACTACGCAATAAGTTATAATTCAAAGTAAGAGAAACAACATTTTCTAGCAAATCTTTGAACTATTAATCAATATAATTACAAGGCAAAAAGTCGTCAACAAAGTAAGTGAAATGTTCAAAATAAACCCTTATTGACGACTCTGACTCTTAAGTCTGTTCAAAAATTTACTTCAAAGACCAGGGGTGGTCCAATCTTTTTCTTTTTCTTTTTTTTTTCGTTTCATGAAAAAAGCCTCAGTTAACATACAGTAATTCTTTATGACCTCTTGGTGTGATGACATGATACCCGAAAATGCTTCAGAAAGTCATCGCCGACATGAACCATAAAGTAATTACTATTTGGGGTGCTACAAAACAAACTAAACATACATGTCGGCAGATCAAGACATAACGGTTCAACAAATATGAAACGTAGGACGTAGGCAAATGAATTTTCTACATAAGGACTTCTCATTTGGTCTACACATATTTCGTCTACAAGTCAAATTCCCATTTCGTCTACAACCCTTTAAGATATCAATTCCCACTTTGTCTACAGATTAAATTTCCCAAAAGGTTTACAGTTGAAAGAATTATTTTCATTTCATTTTCTATTGATTAAAATACCTTGAAAAGATTTAGATAATTCTGGTATAATTTGTATATATATAATCTTTATTAATGTCTCATCCATATACATATACATTTCTATACATATAAAAACATATACATAGCCTAAAAACATTAAAATATGCATATGGCAATTCAAAGAAACATCGTACGAGAAATAGTGTAGACCAACATAAGAAAAATCTCAATTTAGTTTAAGAGACATAATCGATTTTTGCGTGTCTTTTTCTTATCTGGACCTACTTATTACATATCTACATATTTTTCTTTCCAACCAACCCTCCATAGAAAAAGTGATTATAGGTTGGATTGATTTTCTACTCAGTTAGTGTCAAAAACAACTCAATTTACACGTGTAGGTGAGATGGAACTTCTGTCTGACATGGTGTGAAACTTGGTAAAATAGACAAAATGGGAATATACCTGGTACATAACAATACCACCTGAAACTTGCTAACATATGGAATTAACATAATAAAGGGTTGGTGTGCATTTGGTCGGATAAAGAGGGTATCAAAAAGATCGTATATGTTATGTCCAACGTTATGCAGTGACCAATAAAAGAAGCAATAAAACCCTCGACGTGAAAGATATGTTTCTTTTTGAAGCTTCCCTATATACACAGGCGCGCATCACATCATGTTGCGTGGATACATAGTTGTGTGTTTTATGGCTTCGAGGCATGCCATTGGTTGCTATATAATGACGGAATCATATTTTGATTGGCATCGCAAAGTCAGCTTAGGATAAATTGGTCTGCTTGAAGAGTCTCGAAAACAATTATTCTAAGTAGAGTGAATGGAAGGGATATGTTATAAATCATTGACTCGGTAGATGTTATTACTGTTTAAGTCCGATCATTAAACATGAATAAAATCAATTCCATAATCTCTTATAACTTTTATTTGTCACACTCATGGGACATAATTTGATGGAACGTCCCATAGATATTTATTAAGTAGGTTTGATATCTTTTTATCATATCATGTGTTCATTGTGTTTGCATTAACATGCTACAAGATCATTTGAAAATGTTGAAATGCAAAATGGATTTTTAATAATGTTATCATAATTTAAGGCAATCACCAAACAGATCTACAATGTATTCTGTACTTTAATTAATGTTTTAACAGAGGATCGACTCTTCTCACTAAAAATGAATCTCAACTTTGTACCCCTGTCGGTTTATACTGTTTTATCTCGGGAAACGGGGTAAAATGTCCGCAAGAGAGTAAACACAAAGTAAGGATATACTTTGATATTTCCCCTCCGCAACAATCTTTCCAATGTAGTTTTTACAAACATGACATTCGACGGCATTGTTCAAATAGCCGCAGCGGTTTATCTATGTTTTTCAATGTCAGCTGTTATTGTTCGCTACCCGGAAGTCTTAAACCGGAAGCTACCGAAAATTTCGTTTCTCTGATTAAGAGTATTCAAGGGCAGATAATATACTGTTCCTGAAAAGGCATGTAAAACCAAAGAAATTCTCCATTTTGAATGTTCACATGGTTAATATTGGATACATGACAGTACTAATATGTGTTTCATGTGACTTTCTAAACAGGTGATTGCCATTCATTAATCCGAGCGCTTCTTGCCATTTTAGATGTTACATGAATGTAAACAATGAAGTTTAATTGGTCGGCACCAAATTTGTGAAAATAACACTTTGAAAAATAGATAATAATTAGTGCAGGCGTTATATTGTCATGACCCTGTGGTTTTTCGCAATGTTTCAACATATTCTATCTTAATTCTAACTCGTATTACCCAGTTTTGAAGTTTTTCTGAGTGCTAGTATGCTTTTAACAGTTGGTAATTTCACCGTTAGTTATGCTTAATTGTTTTCATTCACACAAGAATCGAGTTACTGGCCATACGGATTGCATTTAATAAAGAATAGTTCGCACATTTTTGTAAGAATTGTCAAATTTTTACATTCATCTGAATATAAATTCTGTTTTATGAGATATGTTCGAGTGCGTATTTGTAAGCTCTTTCAAAACCACCCGCCCCACTTCGAAAATACATTCTTAAGGTTTGTTTCAGGTTGCTCTTGTGATGAAGATTGCCATAATGGAGCTGTGACATGCTGTTTCGACAAGGACATCAGTACCAAGACACAACAGCCATCGTACGCCACCTGTTTAAAACCGGCTTTAAGTCAGAATATTTCAATTCCAAGCTACATGTTCATATCACATCCGCCCGTTGGGGGCTGTAAGCGGGGAACTGGCTTGTCAACGTGCTACCCGGATATAACAGTGGCCCCATGGGGTAATTTCTTCCCAGTCTTCTCTAAATCATTGGACACAAACTTTATAAACGAACAATGTGCCATCTGCCATGGAGCTGACCCCACAAACCTCGAGTATTGGGGAAGCAAGGTAGCTTTCAAAGGGTTTAATGAAAATTTGTTTTTCCCCTCTATGACGAAATTCTACGAAACCTACAACTCAAGCGACAACGTGCTGGTGATATTTGAAGGCTCGAACGCTGCCATGACAAGATTTGAGAAGCGCTGTTTCGATGTGATAGATACATGTATGTCTGAGTTTTATATCCCATCATCGGTCAACCTAGACAAGGCGATGGTCGTGGCAGGATGCCTGGAAGGGCCTAGAGCACCGTACGTTCGAAACGAAACTCACGCTTACAAGAATATCTACTGCGCTGTCTGTGATCAGTTTGCATACCCAAACACCGATTCCGTAAGGTGCTCACATAATCCTAGTAAAAGGTTCAACCTGACCCCGTTCACGTTTCTGATGGACCTCGACACATCGTTTCTAAAGTCTAGGAGACCAAAAGATGTCGGGAAAACCGACATATGTTTCAGACATAAAGACAAATTGGTATGTATTTGATTAAATTGGGGTGAGCTTATTTCTTGCCAAAATTAGCCCCCGCTCTCGCTCTGAATGTGAAAATGATATCCTTTCAAGGCATCCCCGAATGATGATGACATCATGCATTTTAAAAGGGCAGCGTCTTGTCAATGTGTTAAGTACTATTGTAACAAGTGCTTGACCCTTTCCCAAACAACAAATACATTTCACTGTTGCAGACGATTCGAGAAAACATTGTGGGAAATGAAAAAATTGCTCGTGGCGAGCAATTTCTCTTTTTCCCACAATGTTTTCTATCCTATCAGAAGATTAATTTTCAATTTCTTCACATTTTAAAATGCCGTCTGCCCAAACTCTTTCACTTTGGGACAGTCGAAAATTTGGCGTGTAGTAAATTGTTAACAAACCTTTTTTCAAAAGAGAATCAACCATATAGAAATGCGTATGAAATTGAGCAACAGCCCTAGATATCAGACACTTAAAACTAACAGTTCGTCATTGAATGTATGGCTTAATTAACTATATACGAGTTTTATCAAATCTGCGAAAGAAACATTTATTCAACTGTTACATTTGAAATGTCAAGAAACACGCCTTTCTAACTCGACCTCATATAAACACACTCACATCCGATCAGTGGCAATACACTGCCATTCGCCCCACTGTACGTTGTTGCGTCTAGGAACTTAAATACGAACCGAATTTACTTCCAATGGCTATCCTCGAGTACATGTCACACAACAGTGCATTTGTTGTATAGTTTCAACGTAATAAAATGGTCGTCTTTTACAAGGGTAAGCCGTTCCGATGTTTTTGTTTTTATGAAAAATTCAGCGTAATTCGGCCCCAGTCCCCATTCTCTAGAGTAAATATATTTTCCATAAAAAAATTGAAAAATTCCCCTCACGAAAATGTTTTAATCTTTAATTTTTAATCGATATCTCATTTAAAACGTCTTTCGTTACGATTATATCAATCATAATTTTCCTATATTCCTGAGTTTGCAGCCGACATTTCAAAATGTGATGAAATTGAAAACTTATCTTCTGATAGGGCAGAAACCACTGTGGGAAAAAGAGAAATTGCTCGTTAAGAGCAATTACTCCTTTTCACACTTTGTCTTTCATATAGTCGTCTGCAACAAACTGGTGAAATGCCTGGTAAGTTCTCAACTTTTTAAATTTCCAAACAACCAGATACCATTTAGTAGTACTATCAAAGCTGTCATGACTTGACTAACAAGTACTTATAATCCGGCTACATATTGATAGGTGTCATCATTTAAAGCTGACAATTCACAGATGTATAAAAACATGGTCATCAAGCTTGTATTTCTTTAAAACTTTGTAGCACATGTTCTGTTGAATGAGACGTACTGGAGAACAGTCAATATTGTTTAGAGACTACTGTATATACACTTTACAGTGAGCAAATACGTTTTCACATTCAAAAGCGTTCAAACGGTTTTAAAATGCAACTTTTAACGCCTGTACGTACTTAGATATATTGACAGATTATGAATAGAGTGTGGCTTCAGTAACTAATTTTCGTTAAATATTATATAAAAGTTCACTGCTTCGACGATATTTAGTTTTAATGGACTGTTTAACACTAGGCCTAGGGGGGAGAGAATCATTTTTAATGCGAACAATACTCAGTCTAGTTCAATAACGGTTGTTACCGATTGGTCAATGTTCAAACAGCACCAGTTATCTCGAGATGATTCTTAAACGGCGAATTAATCACTGACATGAGAGATTTGTTTTTTTATATGGTGTTTAACGCCGCATGAACAATTTTTCAGTTATGTAACGGCTTTTCTGGATCAACCAGTTCTAGACTAGGGCTCTGAAGTGACTTGCCAAAGGTCACTCCCACGAAACCGGAGGTGTCGTTGGGGCTCGAACTTGGGACTCCCGAGTTCAAAGTCTGCCACCTTAACCACTGGGCGACATAAGAAATTTGTTGATCCTCTCTTACATGAACTAGAAAGGTTCTTATATAAAAGTTTGTGCATGTATTTAAATTTGTCTTACAGAACGGTACCAGATGTGTACAGATCTATTGTCCTGCTTTACAAAGCCGTATGACTAACGGTATCTGCCAGTACCCCCATGGAAATATTATAACAGAATGTCTGAATGTGGTCCTAAGCCTATCTACCGCTCAGGCCATCGACAAATCCTGGATCTACAATCTGACGAATGTAGAACGCCTTGCCATATTTCAAGAGCAAAATCCGTGGCCGAGCTATTGGAAGATCAGGCTTGTGTTCGACTCGGCTTATCGAGAAACAACCGAATTTCATGTCGGTATCAGCTTCAATACACGCCGGTCCTTCAGCTTGCAACAACTCACTTTGGGTATTCAGAGAAGTCTGTCGAAACGCTGGTCAATACGAATCGAGAACGACACGCTTAGCTTTCAACAGGAATTTCTAAGTCACTTTGAAAAGGATCCGATGATCATATACTTCGATTATAACCGTTTGGGAAGGTTCTGCCCGATTATCACAACGATGAATTACTGTCAGCAAGTAGAGCTTAGCTCTGACGAGTACGAGCTCGAAGAGGAAAATGTGCTAAGGCTCACACACAGCGACCGGACCCTCTACAAGAACGACTACACGATGTTTAAAGCTGAAGACGGCAGCATGAGGTTTAGAGTATGTCTGGAAGATTCTGCCTACATAAGGGTCGACACTGCAAGCATTGGCACTCGGACATCGGTCGAGGCAACCTCCATACTACAGAGCGTGGTGACGTTCTTAGCACTCGTCCTGCTAGATTAACCCTTTACCAAAGACCAAATTTTCGACTGTCCCAAATTGAAAGAGTTTGCAGACAGTATTTTAAAGTATGTGTGATGAAATTGTAAAATAATCTTCTGATAGGCAGAAAACGTTGTGGGCAAAGGAAAAATTGCTCGTCAGAGCAATTACTCCTTTTCCCACAATATTTTCTAAAGTTGTCTGTCAAATGTTGTTATCTTTTAGTAAAGGGTTAAGGATAAAAGAGATTAGGGAAATGGATGGACAACATCTCCGACGTGTTGCCGCTTATGACGTCATGAATGATTTTCGGACAGATCTGCAAGCTTCGCAAAGGGCAATGTGTCCGAAATGTTGCAAAATCATTAAACATGCACTACCTTATGGCTAACTGCCATCACGGTTATGAAATTTATGTATTCATATATTTTGTTTAAAATTCTAAATAACACGATTATAAATTCGTTATTAGTTTTAGCGTGTATACGTTATTGTAACAGGAAGACACTGTTATGTAATGAAAACGTGTGTTTTATCCATCACCTTTTTTATAAATGTTTATGATGTATGTTAAATGTTGTTTTTATGTTTTCAAAAACTTTATGCTAGCTATATGGTTCATATATGTAACGACAGATACATAAACAGTTTTGTGATACAAAGAGAATCATCTTTATTTACATCTTTAGAAGTATTTTGCTATTCACATTACGGTTGACCTAAAACAGCTTTGTCAATAAATGTTTCCTTGTGTTATGTAACAATCGTATCTACTCGGCAATCCCCGTAACAAGTCGGTAGTTATTTTAAGAAATGGCCGAGATGTTCCGAATGGTTATGTAAATGCCTTTTGTTTTGTCTCATTGAATTACCGGAGAGTTGTGTTTGCTGTTAAGAATGTGAAATGTCCACACATCTGATCTTATATTTGTATTTTACTTACAAATAGCCAACTACTTCTTAAAGTAGAAACATGTACAACATAAGTTACGATTTTGTAATGTCTTGTGTGGTTGATATTTGGCTACCTATCGACGTAACCTGGCTTCGAGGCTCTTGTGTATCCCATTGTGTCTGTTCAAATTGGTCCTTTTAGTGTTGGTCATGTCATAACAAAATATGTTGAATTGGAGGGTGATGCTGGTGAGAAAGTGTATGAGTGTTGGCCATGTGGTATTTGCCTGCTGAGAGAAGGACACTTTGAAGGTCCAGGAATTGTCCTTGGACAACAGTCTTGTCATAGTGTTCAGTTTTGCATTCTCTAACAAGAGGGGTTGATTTGTTCTTTATCTGTTTCCAGTGTTAAAAGACCACAGAAACAGTCATTGAAAATGAGCAAGAAATGGAAGCGACATGAAATTTGTATGTGTGTGTATATATATATAACCATATATTTATATACCATTAGTAGATTCAGTAGTCTTAACAGTGTACATAACTTATTCAAAACAATTCTACGTGTAGATTGCTTTTTGTTTTCTGATGGGGCAGTCTAATGACGAAAATAAAGAATCAAAATAGTGTCGAACTTTTCGAATTCTGTTTTTTTTAGTTATCTTCTATAAGTGTTCAATCAAGCTTATTCGAAGAACAGATTCAAGCAATTTAATTCATCATTGAATATACATATATACGTGTCCATACTCTAAAGAATATATTAGGTTATGTTGTTTTCAAATTGACATAAAATTGACAAAAAAACAAAAATGTCTTTAATTTAGCTTAGTAAACTTATGCAAATTTAAGTTTCAAAGTGTCCTGCATATAGACAAATGATTTAAATGTTCTCTGACATAAACATGACTTTGGGCATTTGAAATGTGGTCTTTGCCAATTTTAACATAATTACAAGAATATCATGGTTATCAATGAATTATGGCCTTAATCTTTTCCTCATAGTGACCAAATATTGGCAAGTTAAAGGCATCTATGCCTAAAGGAGAAAAAGAAACCTGTATAAGATCACATTGGATCAAGAAATAGCCCAAATGAAAGAATTTGTGAGTGGGCTTAATTGAAGCAGCAGCAGAAAGGAAATTAAAATGAGAAAATAAAAAGAAAATAAACATGACTAAGAGGAAAAGTTTAATACATAATTGCTTACTTATTAGAAATATATTCTTTTAGCCACAGCGGTTTCTAAACTTTTCTGCATCAGAGGTGTCATGTTTAAGTGTAATGTAGTAAGCTAGGAGCCATAGTAATGCACCAAAATAAGGTGTTATGGAGTAAGGGGTTGAAGTTTGACAAATAGATACATGTATATAGATATACATGAAGATAAAGGATATGGGACTGCCAACACAACCCATTTTGTTCCCATGTGATACCCATCCAATTTTCTAATCAGAAAGGGGAAAGAGAACGTCTTTACATTGCCAGATCAAGGGGGTTTATCTGGATTGAAGACTTTTTTGTATTTCCCCACACAGCCAATCAATAGCAGGCGCCTCCTGGTATCCTCAAGCATATTTGTTTCCCACAAAATGGCAAGAAATGTGACTCCATTTCAAAGGTCGCTGACTCTTGACATTGGGATTTTAGCAGTCTTTATTTTTTTTAGAAATTTGTGAGGTAATGAGGAGTAAAAAAGGCCATAACGTCTATGTTTTTTTCTGCTTTAAATCTAATTCCTCTCTATTGCCTTTTCCAGGTTTCAAATTTCTTCACCCATCACGTAAGTGCTGGGTCGTTGAAATTGCAGGCATGGCATGTATTACCTTAATAAGATAGAGACAGAATGTAGTATGGCTTACGCAAAACAATAGGACCATGATGGCCCTTGATTGCTCAACTCAAAGTTGTTGCAAATAAGCCTGATATGGCCTGCGCCTCAGGTGACACTCATAATGGACCAATCAGGATAATCTAAGCAATTGTCATCATTTTACCAATCTGTTGTCATGGTAACAACAATATTTAACTAAGATTTGACCAAGAAATGTATGTTTTTCTTACCCATCCAACCCATGGTCTCACTTAATCCAAATTTTTTCAGGTCAAACATTCTAGGTAGTTCTTTTGCTTCTTTTATTTTAAATTACCCATACTCAATGTTGCAGAGGCAAGCAAAACTATGACCAAATCATTTCTTAAGAGAAGGCACCTCTTTTTCGCCATATCAGCAAAAGTTACGAATGAAACAATATCTATTTGAATGATATTTCATCAGGACCGACTGAAAAACATCACTGTGAAACCACCTGAAGAACATATTCATAGAACTTGGTAACATTTGGCCAAGTGTCCCTGGAAACACCATTGAAATAAACAACCCAAGAGCTAATCCCTCCCTCTGTCAGTGTTGTCAGCGTTTAGTTTTTAAAGATAACCAATTATTTAGTAAAGGATTAATTCAATGAATCTAGAAATATTGGGACTTTTCTTAATCCTCTTTATTTCTATGCAAATATTGGAGATCACAACAGTTTACTGTGAACAAGAAAAGAATGATACCTCAAGTTTTAGTGATGAAACCCTCCGATAAAAAAATCAGTCCTCCATCACTTGAAGAAGTCAATCACTTTTTCCTTTCCACATAATCATCACATTTCTGTTCATGTGGGAAAGAAGTCAAAAGCCTTGAAAGAGTATTGTAAATCACTGACAATCAAATTTGCTTGGGATGAAAAATAACTTGGATAAATTCGTCTTGGTCATTAAATCTTAAGGATCTGGAATCGACTTCATGCTTATGCAGACCTTTTAGACCAAGGCCAGCTGCCAAGCCAACCCTCTAATGTCAAGAAATATTTTGACATCCAAAAGGTTAAATGTCTATAAGGGAAAAAAGTGAAACTGTTTCGCCCATTACTCACACACCTGTAGCAGTGGGCCTGAGAACAATTGTGACAAAGGAGGGAATTAAAGAGAGCAGATTCATCATTTTTCACCATGCCTTTTCTCAAATAGTACAACTAAGAGAGATAATTCCTATACTTCTGATTACTGTCTGCAATGCCCTGTCAATTTAAACCACTCACAAAATCACCTTTTGGGAAATGGTTTAATTCTTTACCAAAAGCCAAATTTTCGACAGCCCCAATTTAACATGTGAGGAATATGGAAAATTAATCTTCTGTTAGGGTAAAAAAACCATTGTGGGAGAAGATGAAATTGCTCGTAACTTCCCACAATGTTTTCCAGAGTCATCTGCAACAAAGTGGTAAAATATCGTTAATGTTTGGTAATGGGTTAAAGTTATTTACCCTCAGACCTTTCTGTGAGACCGTCTGCTGTTATAACATGTTAAGCAGACACTGAAGCAGAAGTCTAGACCTGCAGTTCAGGGTGTTAACCTATTCTGTAAACAGTTTCAACACTTTACCACCTGCAGACGACATATTTTTTAACTTGAAGCAGACGACTTTAGAAGAGCTTTGTAAACATATGAAAAATAAAAATAGATTGAATAAGCATTGTGGTAAAAGGAGAAATTGCTTGTGACAAGCAATTTCTCCTTTTGCCACAATGCTTTTTGAAGTTGTCTGCTGCAAGACTCAAAAATGTGGCATTAGGTGGCAGTGTGGCAACACCTTACTTTATGATGATGTGACTACAGCAGACAAACTTGCAGCATAGGAAACTAAGAAAGTACTTTTTGCCAATTTGGTTGAGAACACAATGCATTTAACCCAATATTGTTCACAAAAAAATATTGTTGTTTTTGTCAACAATTCCAATATAGAGGAATTCCTTAACTCTTTTCTTCACATATATAGATGGCTCAGTGGTTCAGTTGGTGGACTAAGAACTCGAGGGTCCCAGGTTTGAGCCCCACTGATACCTCTTGTTTTGTTGGATTGACTTTCGGCAAGTCACTTCAGAGCCCTAGTCTAGTACCGGTTAAACCAGGAAAGCTGTAACATGAATGAAAATTGTTGATAGGGCATTAAACACCGTACAACAGGAACAACTCAAGGGCTCAGTGCAATGCTATTGTAGATGCTTCATATTTGTGAAGCATTGACTTTTATAGTCTTGCTTTGAACATTCAAACTGCTTGTACAACTTTATCGTTTAGGAAATTATATCATACTTTTCATTATTTTTAATAGTCTTCTTAACTTCCTTCCAATTGAGATCTATCACTCGATCCTACCTTTATAAATGGGGAATAGCATACCTGTTAATAAGCTGTGAACAACCTTTGGGCAGACATCGTCATAGTTATTCATGAAGTATAGAGCACTATATTTAAAACAAACAGCAAGAGTGTGAACTTTATCGGACACCGGGGAGCTTGCACCTGAAACAGAATAAAAGCGAAAATATTGATAGATCAGTCAATATGAATAATTCAACCAGTGGTTACTGTCTGAGCATCAGTTAGCAGACAAAGAAACATTCACCCATGGTTACACTTCTGAACATCAGTTAGCAGACAAAGAAACATTCAATTTATGGTTATTTCTCTGTTCATCATGTTAGCAGACAAAAAACTATTTGGATTTGACAAAAATGTGGGAGTATGATGGGATGGCAGATACTTTTCCTTAAAGGACATTCATTTCTGTATCAGTTGACTATTTGCTAAGAATATCTGTAATATCTTGGACAGGGGCGCATTTTGCCAGTTGGGAGAATTTTATCTTTATGTATGAAATAAGTCATTATTTATGGGCATCTGACAATGTTGGTTATTTGTGTTTTATTGATGAGTATGGATGGTGCTTACATGTTTTGTTTTTTTTCATATTCATTTCCAGAAAAAATCGAAAGGGGATAGCATGGGGGAGGGGATGTATCATCCGCCCTTTACCTGTGGTTTTAAGGCGCTATTATTTCATTCTAAAAGCTAAATGAATATTCACAAACATTTCTACCAAATTTAAAAAGTAATCAACATTCATTCTTCTTATTACTGTTTATTGGCTGCTCCTGCTTTCAATTTGAACAAGTCACAGATTTCCATATGGTTAGACATTTCTTTTTTTTTTAGACATAGACAAATTTTATTGACATAAGCTAGTACAGCTTCTAGTCATATACAAAAATACATATTTACAATTACTTTACATAACATGTTACCGTCGTCTCAAAAAAGAAAATAATACATAAATAATAACCGCCATGGAAGAAAGATTTTCGTAAAATGAAAAAGAGAATAAGCATGATGTATGTGTATAAAAGTTAACTATTAATCAGTAATCATTGAATTTATACATATGTTTCTAATTTCAAATACAAGTTTTATAAATTTTGCTAAATTGTAAATGACTTTTGGACTTTTCGATTGGAATAAATGAATCAATTTTTGCATACAAGGACGTTCACAATAAAACTTTTTAATATATGTCTTCCTGATCTGATTGTATTTGTTACAAATGAGAATGAAATGAAATTCGTCTTCCGCTTCACTTTCGTTGCACAACAAACACAATCGTTGGTAACGATCAACTCTATTTAAACCATATCGTCCAGTCTCGATCCGCAATGGATGAGATGATAACCTTAATCTAGATAAATATATTCTTAATTGTTTTGGCAAAATATTCAAATAAGTTTCTATAGTAAAATCTGTCTTTAAAAAATGATATATATGTAAAATTCTTGCCTGATTGGTATCTTCAAACCAATTTTATTTGAACATATCAATCAGACACTCTTTAAATGTGTAGCGAAACGATTTCAAATTCACCTGGTGAGGGTTATTCCATACAAAACTGAAACCTGATTGTTCTAAAAGTTTCTTAACATTACCACACTACCATTTTCATTATCTTCTAATAGAACATCATAAAGGGTTTTAACAATTATTTTTTCAGAACATATTACTTTAGCCCAATATTTAATGAAACGAGCATGTCTATTAATGTATAAAGGATATCGTTCCAATTCCCCATATAGAGCTAGAGTACTAGTGGTTGTTTTAACACCTAATATCTTTTTGCAGAAATTGAGATGTACTCTTTCTATTTCTTTTGATTTAGAGTGTCCCCATACCTCCCCGGTTAGAATGGTTAAGTGCTGACTGCTCCAAGCCATAAGTTCAAAAGCAGACACACAGTGATCACAGTCTGCCTGCATTCTGCCTTTAGGTTGGTCCTGTAATGGTGAAACGTCAATAGACCCTGACATCCTGGTGTAAACCCTTTACTAAACAATAGCGACATTTGAGAAATTTGTTGCAGACGACTCTTGAAAATATTGTTGGAAAAGGATAAATTGCTCGTGACGAGCAATTTCTCCTTTTCTAACAATGTTTTTTACTCTATCAGAAAATTGCTTTCCAATTTCATCACATTTTGAAATGTCGTCTACAAGCTCAATTTGGGACAGATAAAGCTCTGGTATTTGGTAAAGGGTTAAAACAGACATCCTGGTGTTAAGTAAATGTGTCTGGAGACTGACCAAGTGGTGTAACTACAATTAATTAAATGTTACCACAGACAAGTAAGTGAATCAATGCATCTTATTGGATCCCCACCCTTTCTATTCCAATCAACCAGCGTCCACAAATGTGGGATGCACCACTACAATAATTGACATGAAAATTGGGTTTGTCTTTAGCTTGTTATGCCGTTTTTGGCATGATTAAGGCGTTACCATTCTGGTTCTACCATATAAGCCCATTTTCGCATATTGGAAATTGTGATAGGTTCAAATGGAAAGCAACATCATCATACATAACAAGACACAAAAAAGGCATGAGCAATTACATTTTTCTTTGTGATATTATTTAGAAACCATTTTGACAAAATGAAACAGAATGCACCATTAGAAGCAATTAATCTTTTTGTCACAGCAGTGTCTAGAGACCTTTGCAGACAGTGTACTAAAATTGAGGTATTATAGAGTAACTAAGGCAGGGTTAACCCTTTCCCAAACAACAAATTTTCGACTGTCTCAAATTGAAAGAGTTTGCAGCCAACATTTAAAAATGTGATGAATTGAACAATATTCTTCAGAAAGAGCAGAAAACCTTGTGGGAAAAGGAACAAGCAATTTCTCTTTCCAAAAGGTTTTCACTAGTTGTCTGCAACAAAGTCGTCAAATGTCATGATTGTTTTGGAAAGGGTTGAATAAAAAAGACAACAAGCAGTTGTTTTGCAGCATGTTCGGAAAGTGTCTCATGGAGCTGTCTTCGTTACGCCCAGTGTGTAATATACTACAAACAGCAGTTGTCTACCTAACAGTAAAGTTCCTTCATCACAACATCATGCTATGCTTGCAGACATTGCAGACGTTTAACCCTTTCCCAAAAAACAAATTTTCGACTTTCCCAAATTGAGAGAGTTTGCAGACGACATTTCAAAATGTGATGAAATTGGAAAACAATCTTCTGATAGGGCAGAACACATTGTTACGAGCAATTTCTCCTTTTCTCACAATGTTTTCTAAAGTCGTCTGCAACAAAGTGGTCAAATGTCGTTAGTGTTTGGGAAAGGGTTAAGCCCTTATGTATATCTTTTTTTATATGAACTTGAGGCAGTAGCTTTAAACCCTTAGATTACTGGGTAATGTTATGAAAATGGGTTTTGGTGTAGTCTTGAATAGAAAACATTGTGACAATAGGGAATTTTTTTCAAGTCTTTTCTGTAGATAAGTGAAACCAAGATATTGTGGAATTTCAGATAGAGTTTCTAAGTTTCTAAGGCCCCCTTCCCCCAATGCAACAAGAGTGTTACGCCATGCAACAACTTATAATAAACAACTATCACACACACTAGTTTAATCGGAATGGAAACCTGTCCCATCGAGACAAGACTTGGCGCCTAAACTATCAACAGTGGAGACATTTCTTGCCCTCCTGACACTACCAGACGACTTCCAACGTTGTCTCCAAGATGTCTGTTTATGTAGAAGAAACTATAAAATATCAAACAATATCTCTTTTAACCTGTCATCTCATGTCTGGTCTTGAAACGCATCCAATATAAAACCCTTTTCTATGCTCACTTTGAAATTGATTTTGTGACTGGTCCCAAAAGACTTGAAGCAACAGATAGACAACAAATATTACATATACAACAAGCTTTATAGCAGTTAGAATCCATTGTGACAAAATTAAGATTTGCTTGTATTGAACAATTTCTCCTATAGTCACATGTACATGCCTGATCAATTTTCTGCTGTATGCTTGTTAACCCTTATAGTGCTGGAACCGACTTCATGCTTATGCAAACAGGTAAGATCCAGGCCATCGCCATATTAAGGGTTTGATGACACAAAAATTTATTTTTAGAAAATTACCAAGCATTCTGAGGTTTAAACTCCTTATTAATGTATATGAAGTAAAAGGCTGTTTCAGGATGAAGCTTCTTCAAAAAGCAACAACAGAAAGCAATACTAAACAGTGGTAGATGTTGCTTTCGTTGCTTTCAATTTGAAATTGAGTAAGACGTATTCTGACAAGCAAACTGAGAACTAGTCCACAACAAGTTATTGTCTGCTAAATGTGAATGAAAGTAAAATATATAGAGGATAGTTTTGCTTGCAGCAACATCGAATAGTTACAGGGGATCAAAACGTCTCATTTGATCTGTTCTTTGATAAAAGTCTCGCTTTGATATAGAAAACATAATCATCTTGAAAAGAAGATTTCTGACTGGCATGGTCTCATTTATTTAGTCATTAGCAATTTCTGTTTTTGGAATAAAAAAGTCACATGTTTAGAACATTAACCCTTATAGTGCTGGAACCAACTTCATGCTTATGCAAACAGGTTAGATCCAGGCCAGCCGCCAATTAACTTGGTGACTGGTCTGTTATCCAACCTGTTTGCTACTCTGAGTATCTTTCCTCATCAAAATTAAGCATATATTTAAGGTTTTGGAAAGCAGACGACACAAAAATCAATTTTTAGAAAATTATTCAGCATTCTAAGGTTCAATGACCTAGCCAGGATTTGAACCCACGGCATCTGAAACATATGAGCTCATATTGAAAACCTCTGTGACCATCAGGAAGAGGCAAATGTCCAATATGACTTTCTAACCCATCCCTTATGACTGAGAAGGTAGGTTTGCATTGTTGCAATATTTTCTGACAGTTTTGTGTGTGGTTTTACCCTCTCTTTTCTTTGTGGTAACCACAGGGATCTGAAATTGGATTACTGTGTGTGAAGTCAAACAGAATGTCTCATAATTCGAACAAGACTATATCATTAGTACTGGGTGCATTTCTGTCTCGACTTGAGATCATCCTATGGCTTATATTCATGTCAGCAATATGAATCCCCAATAGAGTTTTATTAATGGTCCAAAAATTAAAAACCCAACTCAGCCTATTCTTTCTGGTAGGCAATGTGTTGGTCGGCCAAAGATGACCTTGACAGCACCGATAAAAAATGAACATAGATTTAACTCTTAGAATGCTGGGTATTTTCTTTTTTTTTTAAAAAAAGGATTTTGGTGTCGTCTGCTTTTCAAAACCTTAAATATCTGCTTAATTTTAAAGAAGGAATGTCTCAGAGAAGCAAGGCCACTGCACCCTACTTTCTTCAAAATTTATTTGACAAGTATGGATCATTATGGGCTGAATTTTGTATGGGTATAAATGCCATGTCAATAATTTCTAAGTTTTATTTTGGCTTTCCTTGGTTTCACCAAAACTAGGCTAGGGCTTTGAAGTTTCTTGCCAAAGGATATTCCGAAATAACCAGCAAGGCAATTAGGGCTCAAATCTTAAACCCCTAACATAAGTCCATCATCTTTACCACTTGGCCATGCATGGTATTCAGTTATCAAATAATAACCCATATGTGTGATATAATTTAACACAAATTAACACACTACCAAACAATAACAACATTTCACCAGTTTATTGCGGACGACTTTGGAAAACATAGTAGGGAAAGGAGAAATTGCTCTAAACGAGCAATTTCTCCTTTTCCCACAATGTTTTTTGCCCTATCAGAAGAATATTTTTCAATTTCACCACATTTTGAAATGTCGTTTGCAAACTCTTTCAATTTGGGACATGTGGAAATTTGGCTTTTGGTAAAGGGTTAATGAGACGCTGTTCAGTATCCTCTATGTCATACCTGAATCTGCTGCGACCTTCACCCCTGTGTCCTATTCATTGTCCGTCTCCTCCATGTTGAATTTCTCACATGACCAGGAGAGGGCACTTATCTCCATGCCTTCGTGTATCGTTATCTGCGAAACCATCGCACCCGTGGATGACATCACAATAATCTGTCCGTCTGTTGTGCCAAACATTACCTGAAAATAGACAGATTTATCGTTTGTTTAACCCATTACCAAACAATAACAATATTTAACCAATGTGTTGCAGACCACTCTGGAAAACATTGTGGGACGAGGAGAAATTTCTCCTTGTCCCACAATGTTTTCTACTCTATTCTATCTATTTTCCAAATTTATCACATTTTGAAATGTTGTCTGCAAATTATTTCAATTTGGGACAGTTGAAAATTTGACGTTTGGTAAAAGTAACCCCTTACTACATATAATCTCACATTGACATATTTGCTGCTGTATGCTAAAGTAGAATAATTTAAAAAAGGATAAATTGCTCCTAATGGTCAATTTATCCTTTGGTCACAATGATTTCTACCCAATACAATCATGTTGTGCAAATCATCAGGGTTTTGATAAATGCATGTGGTAAAAGTGCAGATCAGTTTGCATTTAAGCAAGGGGAGAGCTGTAACTAAATTTAAGATCTTGTAGCTCAACCCATATATTGGCTAAAAATGGTTCAATACTGTTTTTCCATTTTATGTAAATTTTTATCTGGCAATGAAAAAAATATGTTTGAAGAAGAACGGAGTTAAAAACAACCAGCTCCCGATTTCAGAACAAACGAAGACCAGCATATTTGTGATCTATTTGTATAGCCAGTTTAAATTACCAGAATTAAATAACCAATGTAATAAATCACATGCTATGACATTTATATTGGTCAGATGTTTTTGTTATTGAATGAAAGCATTATTTCCTGGCATAAAGCCCTTGTCTTGATTTAAAAGGTTGGTTTAACCTCCATTCATTTATAATGGATAAGTCTGTGACTTGTTCAAGTTGAGAGCAACAGCTCGTAACAAGCAATTTCTCCTTTTCCCACATTGTTTTCTACTCTATCAAAAGATTACTTTCCAATTTTATCATATTTTAAAACGTTTTCTGGAAAGCTCTTTCAATTTGGGACAGTCGAAAATTTTGCGTTTGGTAAAGGGCTAAGGTGGCAGATGCATATCCAACCTACGTAGATGGAAGAACATCAGAAAATAATTTTGACAAAAGGAGAAAGTGCTTATAATGGGTGATTTGTCATGCATTACAATGGCTTCTCTTGTCCCCGGTTGCAGGGATAACAAATGAGAATGTATGGAGATAATTGGTCCCAGACAAGAAATGAAACACTGCCATAGGTCATATTGAAGACCTAGAATGTCTGAAGACATTTTGATTATCCAGCACCAAATTGGGTGATTGGATAATAAAATATATCACAGTTAATGAACACTGTCATTCAATCAAAGATCCTCTACAGACCGCAATGTAAGTATGAATACTCGTAATTCTTGGAATAAAAAGGCACACTGATGAAGTTTGACACACAAGATTTCCATAAATGCAAATGTTGAAATGATTTGATTTTTCCAATAACCTTGAACACAAATTTGTGACCCTTATAGTGCTAGAACCAACTTAATGCTTATGCAAACAGGTTGGATCCAGGCCAGCCACCAAGTAAATTTTCAGCTGGCATGTGATCTAAGCTGTTTGCTACTCTGAGTATCTTTCCACTACAAAATTAAGCAGATACTTAAGGTTTTGGAAAGCAGACGACACAAAAAAACTATTTTTAGAAAATTGCCTGCATTCTAAGGGTTAAAAAAAGCTTTGTTTTCGCAGGAATGAAATAGGTAATTACAGAGGTTCCCCTCGTTTGTAGAAATGGATATCAAAGATTAATGTTCTTTTGATGTACAGAGCTTCAACAGGGATGTCAACCACAATTCTTGTCCCCTGCCAACAGACAGGGAAAATGATTACAATGTCTTGGATTTTCAGGTCCCTATTCCATTCCTTCATATATAACCTTAAGAATGCTGGGTAATTTCCAAAAAAAGAAATTGTGTGTCATCTGCTTTCCAAAACCTCAATTAGGACAGGTTACAAATTCTTATTTCAGGGCATTGGTTTAAATGCTGATATGTCATCAAAAGTTACCTTATTGTCTTAAAGAAATTAGCAAATTTCTTCGACTGCAGGTCTCTTGAAATGTGAATATGAGGAAAAAGGTGGATGTATCTTTTATCAGTTTCCTCATCTTCTATGTCTACAGATTACCCCTGTTGGGCCAGTCTGGCCAATGTATGATATTCATATGACAAACAAATTCATTGTGACGACTGTTATATTGGCATTTTGTTTTGCAATAATGGTGCCACCTTCTTTCTCTAATGTAACCACATTTTTACTAGCTTGTTGCGAAAAACTCAAGAAATAGTTGTAACATTACAAGAATGTGTTAATATTTCTGATAGGTGTCTACCCAATATGTCAGACAATGTTTTTGTCCATCTTTCATATTTACTGTCTACAGTTTCTTTCAATCTGGACCAGACACAAAATTCAACATGTGGGAAAGAGTTGCCAAGCAGTTTCAGAAGGCACAACATATCTGCCAGTTGCAGAACATCCTTGCATAATCAAATTGGGAAGCATCTAAGGGCATTACTTTTATGGTTTTATGTTATGGAAAATGAATATTTTTCATCTGCAAAATTCATAGGTTCCGTTTGATTCATATCCCATTGATCAATATCAGACACATAATAGTTGAAGTGATCTGCATAATTCTACCATTTCTTGATGTGATCGATGGCTGGCATTTGGTTCTGGTCTAAAAACACTCCACTTGAACTCTTCCAGCATTTGTAGGAACATCTTTAACACTCTACCAAACGCCAAATTTTCGACTGTCCCAAATTAAGAGTTAGCAGACGACATTTAAAAATGTGATGAAATTGAAAGATAAATCTTCTGATAGGGCAGAAAACAATGTGGGGAAAGGAAAAATTGCTTGTTACGACCAATTTCTCCTTTTCCCACTATATCTTCCAGAGTGGTCTACAACAAAGTGGGTAAATGTCGTTATTGTTTGGTAAAGGGTTAAACAACCATACAGTAGTCATATTTAACCCTTAGAATGCTGGATTATTTTCTAAAAATCGATTTTTTGTCCACTGCTTCCCAAAACCTTAAAAAGCGGATTTGTTTTTTTCCGGAAAGATACACATGACAAGCACAGGTTAGATCACAGGCCAAGCACCAATTTACTTGGTGGCTGACCTGGATCTAACCTGTTGACATAGGCATGAAGTCAGTTCCAGCACTATAAGGGTTAAAACATTGAGAAAAAAGAAGAATGCATTTTCATTGTGAGTGGCATGTTCTTCCGTTTTATAAAAATCTAAGGTAACTCTTTTGCAATCTAACTATCTTTTAAGTGAGTGAGCAAAATAAAACTTAAAAAACTGGATTACCTTAAAACAAGCAATAGAAATTACCTGCTTTTAACAATTTCTCTTCTTAAAACAAAGTCTTTAACCCTTTACCGAACGCCAAATTCTCCATTGTCCCAAATTGAAAGAGTCTTCAAACTAAGTTTCAAACAGTGATGAAATTGAAGCACTATCTTCTGATAGGGCAGGAAACATTGTAAGAAAAGGAAGAAATGGTTCGTGACGAGCAATTTCTCCTTTTCCCACAATGTTTTCCAGTGTCGTATGCAGCAAACTAGTCAAATGTCGTTATTGTTTGGTAAAGGGTTAAGAGGTCAGTGCAGCTTGTCTGATGGGAGGAAACAACCAAATTGCTGTATGTGAACAAAAAACAAATGAAAAAGTCAATGGAGTCGCATGTTTGCATCAAAATGCCGGTGCCTGTGGTTGGGAATCCCAGCAGGGGCAATGTTGTTGTTGTTGTTTGTTTGTTTGGGTTTCTTTTCTTTTGAAAGGAAGTCAATGCGACTGGTTAATTCATCCCTCACCACTGACAAATTAAGTCCATATGGGCAAAAAGGTGCACGGGAAGACCACACTATGATTAAAATGACGTTGACAGCAGCGTTAAAGGCACATCAAAGGAGAGGAGTACAAATAAATTACTGAAAAAATATATGGAGTTCTTTTATTCTTTAATTAGTTTAGGAATACATTTATACCAAAATAAATAGACTCATTAAAAATAAGTTATTTTGTGCTTGAAATATAGTTGTCTCCAATTCAATCATGTTTATCAACAACCTGTTTGTTTACATATTCAAAATAACGAATTCTGATTGGTCGGTTTAGAAATAAGTGTATCAACTGCCAAGGTCAGAGGTGAAGAATCGGGAAATCTGAATTATAAAACTTGCTTATCTGGGTTATTTCTGGTTCAATTTCACATTTAAATTGTGCTGATGGTGTTTTCTAGTGATAACTGTTTGAATCTGTCCAAAAGTTTACCAAATAATATAGTTTGATATAGCATTAATCTCCTTTTATGGGCCTTTAAGCGCCAAACAATCCGAGCGACAGAAAGTAATATTTTGAAACTCATCGGTACTATGTAACCGTGAGATAATGTAATTAGGGATTCAGTCTTTCCATGCAGTTTATTCTCAGTCTATATGCAGACGATGTTTCTGATTTCACTAAGTTCACCGGGACGTCGTTCCTTCGAGACCCCGTCCGTTGACTATTTCTTGACATATATTCAAATGGCTAAGATGGTTGTCTTTTCTCACCACTGATTGTTTGTGTTCATATGGGAAAGCAGTCACAGTCATTGATTATGTAAGGTTATTGTTAGATATTGGTAAAAAGTCATGAATAGGTGCACCGACAACAACACTATGCGTAGGAAAGAAGTGTAACGACTATGTGATAATAATCAAATAAGCCGTCCCCTCTTTTCCTACAGTATTTCATTGAGTAATTATGTATTCACATTATCTATCTGATTGATAACCCTTTACCCATAACCTTGGCAAGACTGTGATTATATATCCACACAGAGACCTACTTCCCTCCCTCCCTTCCTCCCCCAAGAACCCCCACCCCCCCTGCCCCCAAGACCCCCTCCCTCCCCAAGACACCCTCCTCCCAAGACACCCCCTCTAAACCCGAGCCGACCCCCACGTCTTAAGCATAGAAATGCTCCTTATGAGCGAGCAATACATTAAATAGTATGATATGAAAGTCAGAGTAGGCGGATCAACAGAGTTAACTCATGTGGGAAAGATGGGCACAGTTGTCTCCCTTTCTTCATTGTTATTGTTTGAAATCATGCATAAACAACTCAAATTACTCATTAAACAAGTCCCTTCTGACACACTGTTTTCCAGACAACACCTTATCCCACAATGTTTTCTGCACTATCAAAAGATTTTCCAATTTTATCACATTTTGAAATGTCATCTCCAAACTCTTTCAATTTGTAACAGTTGATAATTTGGCCTTTGGTAAAGGGTTAAGTTTATTCATTACGTCCTAATAACCTTTTATATTGCTTGATTTGATGTGCATGATATACAGTATTTGCGTTGACATGCATGTTTCTCAATTTAGTTATCAACTTATACTTTTTTCACATAAACAACAAAATTCAAAAGTGACTGTAATGTAAAACAGGGTGAGCCTTTGTCAAGATATTGGAACAAAATAATTATAAAATAACTATAAGCAAGAAAGAACAAACAAAAACTAACTTTTGAGGCAATTGGACACAAAGCACATCAATAGTTTACCAGTACAGGGGTTTGAACCCAGACATACCTCTAGGTGTCAATGTGTTAAAACAGCACTAAACAAGAGAGACAAAGAATAACTGTTGAAGCAATTTTACATAAAGCACATCAATAGTTTACCAGTACTGGGGTTTGAACCCAGACATACCTCTAGGTGTCAATGTGTCTAAACATCACTAAACCTGAGGTTGTTCTTCCAGTTGAACTATACTGGTTGTTTATATCAATGCCTAGCAATCCATAACTTTCAACATTTTATTCAATGTATGGAACATAATAATTAAGACAAAATTAAGATTTAATTGTCAAAATCATTCTCTTTTTATTTTACTTTCAAATCTCTCCTTGTGTTTGATATTAAGGATGGATAAAACAGGTTTGTTGTTGTTGTTGTAAAGTAAAGTTGTTGAATTAAAGAAAGGGGTCTACAGCTATCCTGGGGTCAGTACAATGTAATACAGTATAGTATATTACATAGTACTTTCTGATACCAGGATAACTACAGTCTATAGACCCCAGTCCAATTACATGTGCATCCCAAACTAGAACATTTACTGAAGAACAACATAAAAACTTTATACATGTGAATTACTAATCCTTATAGGGCTGTAATTGTCTAAAAATAGATTTTTATGTGGTCTGCTTTCGGTCACATTAAAGATCTGCTTAATTTTGATAAAGAAAGATACTCGAAGTAGCAAACAGGTTAGATCACAGGCCAGTCGCCAATCTACTTTGTGGCTGGCCTGGATCTAACCTGATTACATAATCATGAAGTCGGGTCCAACACTATAAGTGTTAAAGTTAAGTCAAAATTTAATAGAAATGGCTTGAACAATGACTAATGCTCATGCTTGATTGGACTTATTCAGTTCTCCATATTAAACATGTACCTGAAATGTAGCATAACAGCAGTGTGTGACTAATTATGTAACTTAATATCTGAACAGAACATGAATCTATTAATAAGGAGAGATGAGCGACTTGAATATGCCTAGGGAGGAAACACTCTACTGAGAATGCTTTCATAAGGTTCTCCTATGTATATGTTTAACCAAACACTAGAAGAAACAAAAATCTCTAAAACAATCTACATAGATGAATGACTAAATAATTGATTGAATGATATCTAAACATCGCTACAAAAAATTGCAATTTGGATAAGAAATACATTAAGTATATATCTTGCTTTTAATAGTCTTCATAAACATGGTTGATTGATTTTATCAAAGAAAGCCCTTCTGTTAAACCTCTTACCCCAAAAAACTCAATTCTGTATCTGCTATGGAAACTACTCTAACAGAAAGATGAATTGCTTTCAATGAGTAATTAATTCTTTCATCATAACGGATGGTAATCATTCACATAAAGAACACATATTTATTTTTGCCATAGGCTGTGATCTATTGAATTATTCAATATCAATTTTCTTTTATTCCCTGATAATCGAGAACAGGTTGACGCATTCCTGTATTTTGTGTAATTTATAGCAGATAACATATAAAACCTATAACTAAAGTCATCAACATCTTCAATGTAAGACTGTAAGTATGTATACATAAACATCTGACTTGTCTTCACAAAAAGACGTTTTGTTCATCATGGGAAAATCTTCCTCCTGACATAAGATAGAAAGACATGTACATGTATAGTCCTCTGTATTGGAGAATGTTTAGTCTTTCTCTCCTCTTGCTTATGGAGACCCACATCTGTATCATAGAGCTCAATCATACAAAGCTTCATACAGTCAGGCCTTTGATCAGCTTTACATTCAACACTATGGCAAACCCCGAGTTTGTCTCAATAATGATCTGTGAAAGAAGCTTTTTTCAACATTTGGATATTTATTGCGCTTCGAAGCCATCAGTCAATATAACATAGCCTTTGATACCAGAAATCTGGACTAACCCTGAGTATACCCAAATTCTGATGTTAGCTAGGTCTCTTGATGTCTTATGTTAAATGAAATAAGGGGGTACACTTTTTAGAAATCTTCAAAACATTATTATATATCCTTCCATTCCTGAAGAAATTAAACAATTTTCTGTGTGTGTGAAAAACCATCATAGCATTGTACAAATCATTGATATGTGATTATGTGATGAAACCCAATGTTTATTTTCCACACTGTTTTATATCACATGGTTATGTCATAACATTGAAGGCCTAGCCTAGAGCAAATAAAGTGTGACATTTTGTCAAAAGAAGAATTATCTTTAAATTTGTTTTTTACGTTAGGGTCGGGACATTTTTCAGTAAAGGTGGAAGGTTGTTTGAAAGTGGTTATCTTCATTTACAATGTACAGTCATATTGTTTCACAACATATTTTCAAATGTAACTTCACAGTTTTATTCAAAGTAAATCGTCAAACATGATCCTTTCTGTTGAGAATCTTACACCACAACCGATATTAAATATGGAATCATTAGCTTTAGGAATAATGTTGAAAGTTAAAAAAAAAAACATTTCAATTTCATATAACAGTAACAATGAAACATCCAAAACTTTCTTTAGAACAGCAATCAGTAACATAATGCCTTTCAACATTTGTTTTCATGAAGATATTTCGGATACTTAAAACTTAGGTATGGGACATGCTTACTGCTTTCACCTTTAAAATACTTGGTTATTTTCCAAAAATAGATTTTTGTGTCATCTGCTTCTCAAAACCTTAAATTTCTGCTTAATCTTGATAAGGAAAGATACGCAGAGTAGCAAACATATTAGACCACAGGCCAGCCGCCAATTTCCTTGGCAGCTGGCCTGGATCTAGCCTGTTTACATAAGCATGAAGTCGGATCCAGCACTTTAAGAGTTAATTCAACCAATGAGAAGTGAAAATTAGCAAACTGTAATAATATAGTATCGTCTAATTCACAGATCTCAAACACAAAACCAGTTTATCATACTATACTATCATGTACTTATTTATAAATATAAATATCTATTTGCACTCTTGGAGTATGATTACTTTATTTACAGTTCCATTTCACCGAAATTCAATTACATTGATATGCCACCGCCTCTAGTGAGTATAGACATGTTCAGTAAACTTTGAAATAAGTTTATATTTATTTTACTAAAAAATTCTTGTGATAGAAATGGATCTGAATAGATTGAGATTGAAGGCTGTGCTCATCCTTATTTCAGTCATATTCTGGTGCTAAGTGGTAAAATTTTAGGCAAGCAACTGGATATCAATCAGCTGTGATAGTTTAAAAGATAAAACACTTCCTGACTCAAGGGAAAAATTCTGGGTTCAAATCCTGGTCACAGATTGAAATCCATACATGCTTGAAAAAATGACCATATGTTATGCTTTTAAGGTTGAATAAAGTTTTCAGCAAAAGAAATTGTTACTTATGGTTTGGTAAATTGTTTAAACTCTATTTCAACAGTATTTCAGTTATATTGAATAAGGCAGGGCTCCTGATATTATCTCAAAAGTACTACACAATCTTTCCAAGGCACCAACAGCTTGCCCACATGAACATTATCAAGCAATGGTTTGAGACACATTATTTATATTGCAGTGACTTTATGTAACATGTGAAATAACATAAGGTGATCTGGGTTTTAAAATCAGAACATCTGTATTCAAAGTCAGATAATCTACTGACTGAAGTAAGGAGTGTAATTTTTGGAAGAATATCAATAATACTCAGCTCTCATATATCATATCATAGCTTTCTGATAGTTTATTCTAATCCTTTACCAAACACCAAATTTTCAACTGTCCATAATTCAAAAAGGTTACAGACAACATACCAAAATGTGATGAAATTGAAGAATTATCTTCTGTAGGGCAGAAAACATTGTGAACATCTGAAAGAGCTATTTCTCCTTTTCCCACAATGCTGTCCAAAGTCCTCTACTTTAAACTGGTCAAATGTCTTTATTGTTTGGAAATTATGTAACCTTGGACAATTCATCCATTTCGTTGTCTGCTGCAGAATAACCGAGTCATTTCAGTATTTTGAAGTGCATCTCTATAATCAAAGCACTGAAAGTGCTGGAGGACTAAGGTGTGTTTAAAGCAAGATGATGGAGGATACATTTGAAAAATTCTTTGGGCAACATTATTCCTGTGAACAGATAATGAACGATAGTCTATTTTTCGAACATCTGGACATTTTACGATTTGAGGCAACCGTAAAAAGGGATACAAACGTGATTTGTTTACATAATTAGAACAGTCTATCACTTGATGTCGCATTGAATAAACTTGAATACAGGATGCACTTGGGTATGTTGTGCAATTGATTGAACTTATAAACTATTTTAGTATAAATTAATTTTCCTTTCAAACATTTCAAAATGATTCTGTGTCTGTGCGAAGATAATGATTGTTAAAACTGCGAAAAGAATTAAAGTTGAAGGATGAAAATTGACTGAATGTTTCTTACGTGTTTGCAATGTTCACGAAATTGTATCTCATAAAGAGTAAAACAAAGATAGAAAGTGAGATTGGTTTCATATTTAAGTTTAGAAAATCTATTGGTGGATCACAGTGTGTCTCTTTTTGGTTATTCAAAGCACAAACTGCATTAAAAGCAAACTTCACTTCTACCACTATTGTTTTTTATACACTGTATACCTTTTCTCTTTTTTCCTGCGTTAGAAAAAGAACGTTACGACGACATTCGAAGCAACTTCGCCAGAAAGAGAATTTGCTCTTAAAGAGACTTACTCAAAGAATAGGATTTTAACTTTTTAGAATAAAATGGCTTTCACCGTAAAAATAATTGCATGCATTTCTAAAGTTTCATAGAACTAGATTATTTGAAACATTCTAAATAACTTCAAAATCGCCGATATTGCAGACCGTTTAAATGGGTTTATCGTGTAAACAACATGCTAAACGTAGAGTAAATGGTAGTCTGAATGAGCCATTTCATTCACACAGCTACAGCTTCGATCATCCGAGTTAAGTAAATGGTGGTATTTATACATACTATCTTCACATGGGTCTTCGGAATCATTTAACGCGCATTTCCATGGAAGCATTGTTTCTGTCAAGCGAATTTGGGTCGAACAAGGAGGAAAACAAACAACAAAAAACCTTATTTTTTATTATTGCTCAATTCGATAAGGATTTAAAATAAAAAAATAAATAAAAAATATTTGCAGTTTCTACATTGGTGTAACGTGTTTCCACCCCTTACGTCGTGTTATTTATTTAATATCATTTACCTCACATTAATTTTGTACTTTCACATTGAAATAAACATTACATCAACGTAGTTGGGAAATAAGAATTCTAATTCAGGAAAGATTCTTATAATATGAAACTTGACTTTAAAATGGCATTAAATTGTGTTCTGTTTAACATTTAATTTTATTGTTCTGACTTTTCTAATGTTTCGCCTTCAGAAGATTTACATCACGGGTGGGTGTAGTACCTTTAAAAGTGCGTGAGAAAGAATTCCCCTGTTCATTTATTAACTCGCATTCCCAAAGAAGAACATACATATGCGAATGCTCAATTCATATTAATTAATGAAAGTACAGGTTTTTAGCAGATTATATGTAAAGAAATTAAAAGCGATCTTTGGTTTAGTGACAAGGATTATGAATATCAAATTTTTAATGTTTATTCCTCTCAAAGCACACATCTCTGATAGTATCTTTAAGATGAAATTGATACCAAATGTAAATATAACTGCTTATGTCTATGGTTCTATAGAAAACTGGGAGAAAACGTTTTTCCTTGTTATTGTCGTTGTCTATATTTGCTTTCATTTTGACCAGTCACAATTAGTTGAATGGTAGTAAACATTAGGCCGCGTAGGTAGTGACCCCTAGTGCAGGGTATAATTACGGGCCCGGAGCCCAGGCTAGGTAGGGTATTTGTATTTTGATTGTTTCCTTTTTCTTGTTTTTAAAAAGCAATATTAACGGTTCTTATTCCTAACTCTTACATGCATTGATTAAATAATTATACAAAAGGACATTGAGAGAAAGTATTTTTCAGCCTCGCATAATAGTGCTTTGATTTCGGGCGAAGTTCGAATGATCCAGACGTAGATATTTCATTCTACAGTTAAAGCTTGGATCATCCGAGTTAGGGAGGGGATGTAGTCCATCTCAATCAACCGCAATATTAACTTCAGATGATTCATTTGGGGCACCAGATGAACGGCATGTGTATAATTCACAGCATCTATTGATGTACTGCCCTCGGAGAGACAGTTAGCCTTCCCTTTCTCCTTGAATACGCACTGGCTTTGCTCATCTTTGCTATATTTTCGACTTTAGTAATTGTTTCTTGTCTGATTTTGCTTTAATTGTAACAAGTCACATTAACCCATTTGAGGAATAGGTTTACTAATGTTAATCATGTTGCCCCCCTCCGTGAGGTTTCACATTCCAGTGATTTGGACTTTTTATGAGATATGCATTCTCCCAATGCAGATTATATGGCAAGGGGTATTTCATATTGTGACGAAAAAGCAGATTTACTCTTTAACTATACAATCTCTTCCTTTGCACCGTGTTATGCAAAGTGTCACTTCTTCGGCGATTTCCAACATGTAGTAAATCTGACCTGTTTGTTGCAGGAGACTCTGGAACACATTGTGGAAAAAGGAGAAATCTCTCTCAACGGGCAATTTCTCCTTTTCCCGCAATGTTTTCTGTCCTAGCAGAAGATTATTTTTACATTTCACATATTTTGAAATGCCATCTGCAAACTCTTTAAATTGGGGACATTCTAAATTTGGTGGTTAAGAGCAATATCTCCTTTTCACACAATGCTTTCTATCCTATCAGAAGATATTTTTTCAATTTCATCACATTTTCAATTTGGAACATTCTAAAAGATGGTGGTTAAGAGCAATTTCTCCTTTTCCTGCAATGTTTTCTGCCCTATCAGAAGATTGTATTTCAATTTCATCACATTTTGAAATGGTGTCTCCAAACTCTTTCAATTTGAGATAGTTTAAAATTTGCGTTTGGAAGCTTCTTTTTTTTTTCAATCAACCGAGACATGTATTACACTCACACAAAATCTAACAGTCGGTCATAACCCATTTCCAAAAAACATGAAAGGCATTTTACCAGTTTGTAGCAGAATTCTCTGTAAAACTTTATGGACAAAGGAATATTAGCCCATGTATCATTTTCCCCGCAATGTTTTCTGTCCTATCAGAAGATTATATTTTAATTTAATCACATTTTGAAATGTCATGTTGTCTGTAAACTCTTTCAATTTGGGACATTCTAAAATTTGGCGGTAAAGAGCAATTTCTTCTTTTCCCACAATGTCTTTTGCCCTATCAAATGATGATTTTTCAAGTTCATTACATGTCAAACTGTTGTTTGCAAACGCTTTCAATTTGGGACATTTTAAAATTTGGCGGTTAAGAGCAATTTCTCCTTTCCCGCAATGTTTTCTGCCCGTTCAGAAGATTATTTGTCAATTTCATTTCATTTTGAAATGTCGTCTGCAAACTACTTTAATTTGAGACGGTTTAAAATTTGGCATCTGGTAAAGGTTCAAACTAAAAACTGTACAAATGCATGAGATCAATACAACCTTCATTATCATGAGCAATTTCCCCTTCTATCACAATTGATTCTGGACTCTTCAGCAGAAGGTACTTTACAATGTTACAGATAGGGTCAAGAAGTTCAATGTATAAGCATGGTGTCCAAACTTACTTTTGGAAGATGTTACATGATAAGTTCTAGGTTATAATCATTAAACCAAAAATTAAAAAGTGCTTAAGAAATTGATACAGTCAATAATATCATAGTAAACGAAAGAGAATAGTGGTGTGTAAGGCAACTAAAGGCTTAACCCATTACCAAACAATAACGGCATTTAACCAGTTTGTTTCAGACAACTCTGGAAAACATTGTCGGAAAAGGAGAAATTACTCATAACGAGCGATTTTTCCTTTCGCCACAATGTTTTGTGCCATATTAGAAAATTACTTTCCAATTTCATCACAGTTTGAAAGGTCGTCTGCAAACTCTTTTATTCTAGTTTAATAAGTTAAGTACTTTAGTGGTTCAGCGATTTTATGTACGGATGGTTAAGAAGAATGGCCACAACCTTCACATACCTATGAACGTGGATAATAAAGAATTACATAAAAAAACAAACTTAATTTGGGACAGTAAAAAATTTGGCGTTTGGTAAAGGGGTTAAACCTGTCTTGTAAATCGAGACCCCTACAACATACTAGTAGATTATCATACAATCGGGACCCCTACAACATACTAATAGATTATCATACAATCGGGACCCCTAATACATACTTATAGATTATCATACAATCGGGACCCCTACAACATACTAGTAGATTATCATACAATCCGGACCCCTACAACATACTAATAGATTATCATACAATCGGGACCCCTACTACATACTTATAGATTATCATACAATCGGGACCCCTACAACATACTTATAGATTATCATACAATCGGGACCCCTACAACATACTTATAGATTATCATACAATCGGGACCCCTACAACATACTTATAGATTATCATACAATCGGGACCCCTACAACATACTTATAGATTATCATACAATCGAGACCCCTACAACATACTTATAGATTATCATACAATCAATCGGGACCCCTACAACATACTTAGTAGATTATCATACAATCGGGACCCCTACAACATACTTATAGATTATCATACAATCGGGACCCCTACAACATACTTATAGATTATCATACAATCGGGACCCCTACAACATACTTATAGATTATCATACAATCGGGACCCCTACAACATACTTATAGATTATCATACAATCGGGACCCCTACAACATACCATACAACATACTTATAGATTATCATACAATCGGGACCCCTACAACATACTTATAGATTATCATACAATCGGGACCCCTACAACATACTTATAGATTATCATACAATCGGGACCCCTACAACATACTTATAGATTATCATACAATCGGGACCCCTACAACATACTTATAGATTATCATACAATCGGGACCCCTACAACATACTTATAGATTATCATACAATCGAGACCCCTACAACATACTTATAGATTATCATACAATCGAGACCCCTACAACATACTAGTAGATTATCATAAATCGGGACCCCTACAACATACTAGTAGATTATCATAAATCGAGACCCCTACAACATACTAGTAGATTATCATACAATCGGGACCCCTACAACATACTTATAGATTATCATACAATCGGGACCCCTACAACATACTTATAGATTATCATACAATCGGGACCCCTACAACATACTAATAGATTATCATACAATCGGGACCCCTACAACATACTTATAGATTATCATACAATCGGGACCCCTACAACATACTAGTAGATTATCATAAATCGGGACCCCTACAACATACTTATAGATTATCATACAATTAACGCTTGTAAATCGGGACCCCTACTACATACTAATAGATTATCATACAATTAACGCTTGTAAATCGGGACCCCTACTACATACTAATAGATTATCATACAATTAATGCTTGTAAATCAGGACCCCTACAACATACTTAAAGATTATCATTCAATTAACGCATTCTTACACATTTTTCTAGTTCCAAAACTCTTGAAGTTCAATTTCATAGTATTCAGTTGAGACAATAGAGTTCTTGTCATTAGTTTTAAACTGTTTTTCACCCATTACCAAACAAATAACGACATTAAACCACTTTGTAGCATACAGCTCTGGAAAACTTTGTGGGAAAAGGAGAAATTGCTCATAACAAGCATTTTTTTCTTTTCCCACAATGTTTTCTGCCCTATTAGAAGATTACTTTCCAATTTCATCACAGTTTGAAATGCTGTCTGCAAACTCTTTCAATTTGGGACAGTCATAAAGTTGGCGTTTGGTAAAGGTTTAAAGCAGTATATCAATTTTGTATAAGATTAGACGTAAATTGAGTTGCAACAATTCAGTCATTTCAATACCATGCCATTTTTTTTAACTGTAACCTATAAAGTGCAGAAAGTTACACTCTCTTATACTCTTGGTACAATTTGAGGAAATGATATGAGACACTTTAACAGCCTGGGCCCAGTTGTTCAAACGGTTGTTAAATCTAATCATTTGTTAAACTAACGGCTGATTAAAACCCCTAACAGTCTGTAATTTAACGGCCTGTTAATTAAGCGTTGTTCAAACCAATTTAACACCTTTGTTAACTGACGACTTGCTAAGATTTTAACAAGCCTGTTAAGTCTTCTGTAAGTTGGTAAATTTGCAAGTGTCATGGCCGCCGATCCGAAAACAGTCGAGGTTTTGTAATCAAAAACAGCAATTTATTGAGTTAGAGCTATTGCCAGGGTATTTCGGAGATTTTGAAGCGGTGAAATTTTTTGATAAATCGATCGGGAGAGTTTAGATGTCCAAGGAAGGGCTCATTTATGAATAACGGGATGTTGTCTATGGAGAAGGAGGGTCTCAACATAAATCTGACACAAAGGTATGTTTACAATTATGTAATATCTATGAAAAATGGTATTTACAAAACATTTTCAAGAAATAAACAATTACAGCTTCTTTTATTATTATTAATCGTTCGTAACCATGCAGTTATGTCCCTTGATTGGTCTTTCAAAATGCGGTGTGTAAAGTCAAAAAGTGACAGTTGTGTTGTGAATGCATTATATGTCTCAAATGTCGATCTAACTACACAATTTGGTATGTTAAACCTTCCTTGAGATTTATTTTTTGATCCAATGAACAAAGGCAACTACGTTTATCTTCATGAATGTGGTTAGCAATAGATAAAACTTGATTCGAACCAAAGCATGTACGTACCTTTATGAAATGTCAAAAGTGTGTACTAAAGGCTGACAAACTGAAATGATTGGTAATTTTTCACTTTCATCCTGTTTAGAACTTTAATTTACATGCCACAAATTTCATTCGCTTTGAAGCAAGTTTGGGTTGACCTTAGGTATGTTGATGATAAGGCTATGAAAACGGTGTTATCATGTATAGATTTAAAGACAAAATTCATGAATTATGATATTGCATTAGTATTCTTTTCTTTCAGAAAAATGGCCCATTCATTTGATAAATTCCAGTCGATATGGTTTGGAGTTTAAACATAACAGTGTGGTACCAACAGTAAATCTCATCAGGTAAAGTATCTTTTAGTTAATAACAAATCCCTTCACCTTTTCAAGATTCAAGCAATGCTGAAAAACAACATTTTGACAGTTTTGTTTGAATGACCATCCTGTCATATACTTATCATACAGGGACCACTAACAAAGCTTTCAACCATTTATGATATATAAGCAATGAAGACTATTGTTTTAATACATGTGTTTCATAATCCAACATAAATGTTTATATCTTATGTCACCACTGAGCAAGCTAAGGAAATATTTTTGTTAAAGAAACTGGCATATGAACTGAGTGTGAAGTTTTACTAACATACCAATCTTGGTATTATTTAAAAGATTAAAAGAAGAAGAATTTGCCTTCAATAACTTATAGATATACTTTTAAGAATATTTTCTTTGTATAAATAGATATCTACATCAAAATACTATGATATTTTCTTTGTTTCTGGCATTGGTAGCACATGTAGGTAATTCTTTAAATCAGTTTGTCTCAAAGATAATTTGCCCATAATGAGCATAATTTCAATTTATTACAAGTGTTTAATGTATACATTATTGATGCTTGACTGAGAGATATCCTTTGTCTCTTTTATAGAGGTCATAATCCTGTTTGTTTGCTACATGTCACTGGAAAATAGCTGCAGTACTAGCTTGATGTCATGATAATACTTGAATAAGCTTTTAATTCTTTATATTCTAGATATTTTCATCAAAATGGACAGAGGACTACTATTAGAGAACAGAGAGGGTATTACACCAAATCAAAGATGCAGAATGAAGGGGAAAGTCTATTATTTGTGTTGATATATTGATGGTTTGACTTAATTTTAAGAAATCACATCAATTATACTATCAATTAATTGATCTTAGATATATGCAATGAATAGCAACTTGCAGATGTAAATAACGGAATGATGAAATTGCTTAGTATTTCAAACATTAAACATTTTGTCACAGGGATATGCTTATTCCATCCCCTTTTAGGAGTTCTTAAATTGGTTTAAATTGAAATAGTGCATTTTGTCAAAGATTGTCTATCCAGCATTTTATAGCAGATATACTGATGTAAGTCATTATGCAGTATCCCTGTTCGGGGTTTATTCTGTATCCAATAGATTTACATAGATTTTTTTCTAAAGTTTCACTAACACTGTAACACATATCTCTCCTTTTGTCTAAATTGGCTTTTCCCTCAATGTTGTCATGCATTGTTAGATTTTTTTCATAAAAAACACTTTTGCAAGTTGATACCTTTGAATTTGGCCATTTACAAAATGTGAAATCAAAAGGAAATAAGGCTTGAATACCTCCAAGTTGCAAGACTTTCAAAACAAAGGATTGTTTAAGCTCAATCTTTTCTTGATATACTTGTCACTTGTACTCAATTGCAGCTTTGCAGTATATGAGATATTTTGCAATGTGGATCTTGACAAAAATACATTTGCTCATTCACAATAATAAAGCTCTTTTTAGAATACATTTATTGTTCTATGTACACATTTTTCTTATTACATGTTATTGTTACTACATGTATTTCGTCTTTCACCCATTGTAAAAAGAAAATGTGCAAGTCATATGCAAGGCCATAAATCAGAATCAAAGGTATATATTTTGGTTTATTCAGCATAAAGGGAATGTAAGTATACATATGAATAAAACAGATTATTTTATTTGATGTGTTAGTCATCTCTTTATTTTTTTATCTCAATGTTCTTGCTAAAGACATGTAGTTCATGATTTTGTTATATAATCAAAGCTAATTATACATCAACAACAACATGCCCCAGTGTTATATGTTCAAGAAGCTACTATAATTTTCTGTGTTGGCGAACAACAAAAGCAGGGTCTTCCCCAGCCCCGTAAAGCGCCGCGGCTCCGCTGCGCTTGACTTTCAAAATAAGCACTCCCGCGGCGCCTTAGCTGACTCCCGCGGCGCTCTAAATGTGTCCGCAGCACTTTAAATTGACCCCAAATAGAGTCAACGTCAATGGCAGTATATTCTAGATAAACCGCCAGTCTATAAAGGAGTAACTAACAGCTGATAAAAAAGTCGATAGGCGTTTACACAGTCGATTTATGCGACGTCGTCATAGGTACAGACATGAGCGTGTGTAAATTGGTGTTACGGCACGTGCTTTGTCCTAAAAGGAAAGATCTATGATGCGTGTTAAAAGATCGCACTTGGAGTGAGAAATAGACTTTACTTAATTGACATGGCTTCTATCACTTTCTATGATACTATAGACGGGAACTTTATGTGAAAACACCTGATTCAGACATCCATCTCCACATCGCCGATTTCCTTGGTTTGTCATGGTAAGTTATTAGTCAAACTAATATGACGTGATCAGGAAATATTGAGAAAGTTTTGCATCCGGCAATATCTTTCTTCACATCGAATTATTTTGACCGGGTAAGTTATAAAATTCAGTTCCTCGGCAACTTAGTTTCACTATAAATATGCCCAAAACCGGTTTTGTAGTATCTGTATACATAAACTGCTGAGATGAAATGATCATCTGGTGGGCTCAGGCATAACATAATTTTTCAAACGTCAAAATATTTGTTGAGCTCAATGTGACAAATACACCAAGTGAACCTGGGCAAGCTCCTCATTTCTGGAATTTCTTACGAACGATTTTATAATATGAAGACTATGTGTTAAGTGCCTCTTGTATGCAAAAATGTCTACAGGTATTGACACTGCAGCTATAGTCATGGGTTCACTTTGTTAAACAATGAACAAACCTCCAAGTGGTTAAGGTGAAGGAATTGTAACTTGGAGTTTTGGTTTGATCCTTCAGGCAAGACATGACAGAGCCCTAGTTTCGTACTGTGAATCCCAGGAAACCCGTATACAATACATAAAATACTGTTGACAGAGAGTCAAATGTTGCATACAAAATAATAATTTGGAACACCACGATTATCTATGAACTTGTCTTTTTTTAATGAATAGACTAGTGAGAAATAATTTAACAAATTTCAAGTGATGCCCCATTGTAAAAGGCATTTCGGGTAGACATGCAGGTTGCTATGTATTTGGCTAGTCATGACTCTGTTACCTGACATGAAAAGACGCAAGCACAAAGAAGCAAAAAGACTTAAACCAGCTTCCAGACATAGGAATCCTGTATCAAAGTTCAAATAAGCTTGATCCTCCAAGCCGTAGGGCTGCCTTTAGGAATCTTCACTGGTTGATGAAGATAACTCACTCAAACCATTAGTTGCATGTCACTTATGGATTTGTGTGAGTTGTTTAAAAAGAACAGTTCTGTTGAAGTAAAGCTGTAGTAATTGTACTGATGGAGACTTTTCACTTGCAAGCCATCAGATGATATTTGATAAAGGATAAAAACTGGCTGCAATACTCAATACTTAAATAATATACATGTAGTATGATGTTATGGTTCTTTAGAATTAACAACTGACATGAAGTAACACAGGATGTCAGAAAAAAAGTTTGTTATAAACTTTAATGAAGGAAAACCTTTTGCTTGTCATGGAAACATTTTTAATTTTGTAAAATAGTTGGATGCTTCTATGATTGATCTAGTTATTCATAATTTTGTTTTGCTTTGCACCTATGAAAACACTATTCATTTATATGTAGTCTTCTTGCAACCTTCACAGTACTCTGACATGAAGAATACGATAAATAATAAATTATGTTCGTGATTTAATTTATATGTCAACTAAGATCTATGCTGAATGGGGACAATGGTTCTCGAGAGCCCATACGCTCTTTGCTATGAGAATCACATTGGTACTCCATATTGACCAGATGGATACATGTCCTTGAATAAATCTATTAAATGTGAGGGGGAGGCTGTGACACCAATTGGACATATTTTGTTTAAATGGGATGTTGCTCAACACTTCTATATACTTCTGATTCAAGATGTGTCTGAAAGATAATAATAATAATACAGGTTCACATTTTCATTTCAGACTGTTAAAGGGATTCAGCATGCATGTCCTCTAGACTTACAGAATTTCCAATTTAAAAAAGCTCATGATGAATGGTTCAAAGCAAAACCAATGAGAAGTAGAGTATTCAAAATAGAAATGCACAGTGAAATATATGGAGTTTTGAAAATTAAATTTTGTAGACTATCACTCATTTTTTTTGTCTAGCAAATGTGTTGATTTAGATATATTATGGGACACTTTCTTTTGTCTTTTATTTTCACAACATACCTTAAAACTCACCATTTTGGTACACATATATAAAAAAAAATCGAAAAGGGAGGGGGATGACCCCCTCCCTTGACCCTCCCCCCTCCACCCCAGCGCCTGAAAAAAATCCTGGGGAAGACCCTGAAAAGCCTGTTGGAGGAGGTGTCTTCTATGAGTAGACCTTGTTGTATCTTCAAAACCCTAAGTCCTCATTCATATAGTGTTCATCCTCTGTGTGAAGGTTTTATATTCGAATCCAGATTAGACCATTTCCAAGGTCAAAAGATGTCTAAGTATTGGGATAACGTTAAGACTTGACAGATAGCTCAAGGTAGAAAAGACATGGGCTTATTGGGATCCATGGAGTATGGAAATGAGAAGTGTTGAGAAATTACAGAAAACGCCATTCAAACAATGTTTTGTCAACTTGTCCTTGCATCATCTGTGAATTTGATTTTTACTAGTCACATTTTTAGAACCACACAGTTCCATTCGAAGAGAAATTTTAGACAGACACATATCGTGGGTTCAGTCCAATGCTATAGTAAGTACTTCATGTTTATGAAGCACTTACTAGAATCTTGCGATTTTCATAAAACAGCCGCGTAACTATCTTTTGACTTATCGGATGCGGTTGGTGTGTTGTACTGTGTCACGGCGCATTGACAGGTCTAGTTATGTGTATGATATCGGGCTATATCAACCAAATTATCCAAACTTGTTCGTAAGTAGAGTGCTGCGATGCATTTTCACGGCATTTTCGAGTTTCTGTAATGTGGTCCCTCGGCGATTGATGTTGATGATAATCCAATTGAATCTTGAACCGAAAAATTGAAAAAGGGCCAACTTAGTCTGACTTTCTTATAGCATTGTTGTCAGTCATTTCACTCGTTAAATGAACATTTTGGCGTAAAGGAGGAGGACTCGGGTATTCGGACAATGCATTGCTATAGTATTGCGATGTAAAATGTCAACAAAAATCGTTAAAGCCGTATTGAAAAATAGCCACAATGCCGACGTTTAAGTAGTCAGTTGGAACTATCAATACGATGCTCTTAACTTCAAAGAAATAGGAATATTCAACATTCCTTAAGTTCCTATCGAAGTTACTCTTTTTGGTTTTTCTCTGGGATGTAGTAAAACAATGTATTAATAAACGCGTGCTCTATTATTATTCGTTTTTGATAAAAATGTATATCTATAAGAAGCGTAATTGATATCAATTTTCTTTCTCTCCCTTTTCAATTGTAAACGAAAACCCCAACAATACTCGAAAAAAAGGACTTTATTACCAACAATGCGCCCATATTGGATTCCTATGTTAAATTTTAATTGACCTCTAGACCTCGATTAAAGTTAACAGGCAGTTCCTATGTTAAACGTCTGTTAAATCCGGTTGTTAAGTTCGAACAACAAGATTCAATCCACTTGTTAAATATAACAGCTTGTTAGGATATTTAACAAACTGTTAACTTTAACAAGCGTTTGAACAACTGGGCCCTGATGACTAATACGAACACGGTTATCATTAGCAAAACAGCAAAATTCATATATGCTCTAATGCATAGAAAAGATGTATCAGTAACAAGTTGATTTTCTTGAACAATTTCAATCTTTGAGCGTTTATGATTAATAATTCTTTTTCCCTGTCTTACTTGTAAAGAGTTTTAAGTATATTATTCAAGAAAAAAACACATTGCTTATTATGTTTGTTATTATACTGGAACTGCAACCATGAAAGGATGCCAGTCTACTCAATCCTTTACCAAACACCAAATATTCAACTGTACCAAATTAAAGAGTTTGCAGACGACATTTCAAAATGTGATGAAATTGAAAAAATATTAAACTGATAGGGCAGGAAACATTGTGGGAAAAGTAGAAATTGCTTGTTAAGAGCAATTTCCCCTTTGCCCAAAATGTTTTCTTGAGTCGTCTGCAACAAACTGGTCGAATGTCGCTTTTGTTTGGTAATGGGTTAAACTTGATGAAATTGTATAATAAAATTACGTTATGATGAGTGAATACTTATCATGAGCAATTTTCTTAGTTTACAACAATGATCTTTTGTGATAAGCGCACTCAAATTGAATGTATTACAGTATTATCATAAAAATGAGTTTGGTTAAAATGTATTATGTATATTTGTTGTATTGTTGGCCAGTTGCCTTTATTTAAGAATAAACTAAACTTGCAACTTGAGTCACACAAAAATTTGTTTGCTTATATCAAAGAAGTTATCTCCCTTTGACTGTTAAATATAAGGTTTGTGAACACATTATGTATGAAAGTAGTGAGTTAATTCCAGTATTATTTTCATTCCTGTATTCTTATTAACGTTGATGTAATTTGAGGGGAATTTTCTTCAAAAGACTTTTACAACTTACAACTTTGTTTTCTAACATTCTTGTTTCTTATTCCTTATATGAAAGGTATTTCAGATTTATTGGTATTACATTATACACAAAAATATGTATAAACCAGGCAAATATGCAAAATCAGAGCAGCAATTTGAATTGTTTTGGTTATTAAATGAAGAGCAGTGGATTCTTTTCCTTTTCTTTTTTATTTCATTTTATTCCAGTTCTTCATATGAAGTTTTGTGACTAACTTTTTCAAATCAATTTGCATAATTTAATGTGGAAATATTATGTCGAAATAAACACCTTCTTTTGCTTTTTGGCTGTAATGAATTTGGACAATATCTTATAGATGTAATTTATGTAAATGTATGAAAGAAGCAAATTTTGGTTTTGTTTGCATATGTAAGAGACTGCTCCCTTTCGAAAAGAATCTATACCTTACTCTTATTTCCCTTCAATGAATGTCCCTAATATGCCAGCAATTTAATAAAGGTAGTTCGCAAATTGTGCAAAGCTTAACCCTTTACCAAACGCCACGTTTTCGACTGTCCAAAATTTAAAGAGTCTGCAGACATCATTTTAAAATGTGATGAAATTGAAAAACAATCTTCAAAAACGGTAGAAATCATTGTGGGAAAAGGAGAAATTGCACATTAAGAGCAATTTCTCCTTTTTCAACAATATTTTCTAAAGTCATCTGCTACAAAGTGGTCAAATGTCTTTGCTTTTTTGTAATCAGTTAAGAGGTGACAAAAGAGAGAACAAATTTTACAAAGAAAGGCACTGTAACAACCGGAAACGTAATAAAACAATTGGTTAAAGGAGAAAAAAATTGTTTCTGAGTCGAAAATAAGATATGTTTATTTCTAGATTATTGTAACTTACAACCACATATTACATCAACACTCTTTGGTTAAACTGCAACAGATCGGTTTCAAACCACTGTAAAAAAATAAGAAATTCCTCTAATTGTTTGTATGCATTGCTACACAATTTGTTAAAACAGGAGGTTATTTTTCATAATCTATATTTGTCACCTGCCGTGGTTATCAATATGAAATAGTAAAAGAATTGTTTATAGTGTAATGAATTCTAAAACCATCCGTACTACTAAAAGTATAATCCCAATACCTGTAACAGGTAAAACATATCAAAATCACACAAGTTTTCTATAGATTCGTCTCTTATGATATTTTTTGCTTTAAACTATATAGGCAGAACTCATTTTTGTTTAACAATAATTGTAAGTAATTGGTTATTCACTTACAGCATAGTTTTCACTAGTATAGTTGACATTTTCAAACTATTCTTCCATTGACAAACATTCTCAGTATCTTATTAACAGTTTTATACATTATTTGAAAAAGATAACTTGCTCATGTGACCAACATTTTTTCTTCGCAAAAATAATTTTTATTGTTTCAAATTAGATAAACTTAATACATACAGCCTAGACATTTGATAAATAAATATTTGGCTTAATGTAAGCAGCTTGTTTTTTATTTGTCGCAAGGCACTTTACTTTGATTTGCAGTAAATTGCTCTTTTCGTAATAATGGTTTGATGCATTCTATTACAGTTTTGTTAATAGAAATGAGTCTCATTTTTGTCATGCAATAATACCATGTAAGGACCCAACTCTATTATAATCACTAAATGATCATTTTTACTTTACCTTGACTCGCTTCAATGCATCTGCAGCAGATGACTGAAGAAACATGACAAAAAAGTAAATAATGAGTCAACAATCCCTGCATCACATGGCTATCTACTTAGTATTAACAAAAACAAGGTTTTGATACTTAAAATTCTTAACTGTTGTTTCAATTTGCACTGAAGGACGAGATAGTTAAACCCATTACTAAACAATAACGAAATTTGACAAGTTTGTTGCAGATGACTATGAAAAAATTGTGGAAAAAGAAGAAATTGCTCTTGACGAGCAATGCCCCATCTTCCCATAATATTTTCTGCCCTGTCAGAAGATTATTTTTCAATTTCATCACGTTTTGAAATGTTGTCTGCAAACTCTTTCAATTTGGAACAGTCAAAAAGTTGGCATTTGGTAAAGGATTAACTAAAAACACTTCCCAACAGTATCACTTTCTATAATATATACTCACAGAAGTCCTGTCATTTGTGTAGATGTAAACAGGATAATCCCTCACTACAAACATGAAGACAGAATTTTGATATCTCAGACAGAATGGCAATAACCACTTACAGGGTTAATCTTTAGTATGTAGACAGACACCATAGTTCTGGTTCTTCTCACTCAGGAACTGCAACAATAATAAATGTCAAATCTTTAATTTCTCAATTATTTACAGTGCCACCTTTTCCAAATCATTAAACGATTCCCTGAAAAAAGCCTCGCGGAAAATAAATAGGCCCCTTCCACCAATTTTGCCAGTGCAGAAAAAAGCCCCTTTGTCGGTTTGCCAGTGTTGATGGCGTTTGGTAAAGGGTTAAGAACCAATGGTATATATATAGAGACTGTGTCACTTTGTTTCTCCCCCTTTATCATAGTTGTTTAAAGATTCTTTAAATTTGAGATAAAAGATTGATATCTGAATTTAACTGTTATCACAATGTATATTACCCCTTATTCTATATAAATAACATATTGGTTAACTCCACTGGCTGGGGAAGCCTTTTTAAATCTTTGTTAATGATCAATTAATTCTTTTAGCACAATAGTTTTTACCCAATATCATAAAGAAAACATAAGTTTTCATACTTTATAACAGTCGGCTGCTCTTATACACAATTTGGGCCCATCACAAAATTCTGTATAAGGGAATGGGCTAAGTATGCCAGTTATTGAGAAAGGAGTTTTGGTCTAAAACAGTGTTTTTCAAGATATTTCCATTTACTTGTAAGCTGTTGAGGCTTGATGTCAATTAAGGATGTTGAGATGACCCAGTTAAAATGCCAGATTAAATGATTTTAAATAGCAGAACTATTATAAATTATTGAAATGTATTAATAAAGTGATATAATGATACACAACTCACTTTATAGTGATGTCATTTTTATATTCATGGGTACCAAAACTGCAATGATTCCCTCAAATTTTTCTTTTCAATATCAGCTGACATCAGTTTGGAGCAAAACTTTCACAATCTGCTGAAGAGAAAAGACAACCAATACTAAGTAATGTGACAGTACCAGTAATTCTAGAATCATATGTGTGGTTATTCTCCAAGAAATTCAATATGAAACTATCATTTGCCTTCGAGTCAATATATAGGATATATACAATAGACAAGATTCAGATGAAGAGACACAGTCACATAACCATTTTCATTTGAATAATATCATCTTGGTCTATCCTTGCTTAAATCCAGAAAACCAGAACTATAATACAAGGAGACTATGATATTACTATTGAAGAATTATATGTAACAAAACACACTCACCAAAACATTGCACTTTTCATATTCCAATTTGACTGTTCTTCTTATGCCAAATTCATTTGAATCACCCATCAACCTAAAACAGATTGAACAACTTAATATATATCAAACTCTTTCAAAATTCTAGATAATGAGATGAGTTTTGCTTTTTGTTTTTCCATTAATGTACAGGGCTCAATCTTGAGTGTTATGATACATGTTCTCTGGACTACCTTCCAGTACTAGGCTAGGAAATGTGTTTTGCCAAAGGACACTCCACTGTGAAATAGATGATGGCCATCAAGGATCAAACCTGGGTTGGCCTGTCTGTAGTCCCCAACACAACTCTAGCTCACTTATTGTACTGGCAGTCCTGTGTGTGGTACTAAGTTCTAGGTTTATTCTATGTTCTAAGTTAGTTCTATGTTCTGGGGTTCTATGTTCTAGGTTAATCCTTTATTGTGGATTGGGATCGAAATCTAATGGGTGTATGACCAAATGAAACAATTAAAAATTTAAGTCTTACGTTTTAAATATAAAGCAACCTATTATCATTTACCATTATAGATGCATCAAATTGGTAAATCCTAAATCTGGTATTTAAGAAAGTCTTCTGTTTGAAATGACAGATGAATCCAGCACGTGAGGCCCAGACTTGAAATGAAATGATACTGTCCCATTCTTGTGTGGGGTTTAATGTTGTGTTAAGAGCTTTTCAGTAACAGACAGGCAGAAATTTATATATTCAATATAATTAGAGTCATCTGACCCAGGTTAGAAAAGTTACAAAAAAAAAGTGTATTATCAACCTTACAAAGGTCAGCATTATTCAACAACAAACACCGACAATAACAACCATGGTCATGACAAACTGTCCAAGAATGAGATGGTTCAAACTAGCACCAACAGTAGTGTACGTGTATAAGTTACTTTTGAGATGCTGCATGCAAATACTTCAAACTCAAGTTCATAATCTACCTTCATTCAAAACTCCCTTTTGTGTCTCTGAAGATTAAGTTTAAAAGATATATGCAACAAATACTTGAATTATTTTAAAAAATTTGTATGAGGAATATTTCCTTCCTCAATAATAATTTCAGACATTGTTTACAGAAGACAATTAAAACACTTGTGTTAGACTGGGGTTTGTGCTGTTTTCAATCAAATAGCCATGGTCAGCACAACCATCAAAGGGTATTGCATTTTCTCACCATAACTGTAGAGGTTTCTTCAAGCCGTTCGCTGCTTTCCCCTATAAACACTATAGGATAGTGGTTAAAGAATAAATTGTGTTATATTGAACTCATTAAAGGTCAAAAAGAGTATTTGCCGAGCAATAGATTAGTTCAACCTCAGTAAAATAAATAGATGGTGTTTAATAACTTACCATAACAACACACCTGTTTATGTAAGTAGTTTCTTGTGTAAATGTTCAAAAAGTCTGATGGAGAAGCTACTCTCTGATTTCTTAAACAATAATATCCCTTGATGTGAATCTTGGTTAATCCACAGGGATTAGAAGTTAGGCTATTAAGGGGGTAATGGCTATGTATAAATGGATATATAGCCATTACCGTACCTAAACTTTGAAAATCTGTGGGTCAATCCATCTTATTTTGCAATAGAATGAAAACAAATATTTTCATTTCCTGTAGCACAAAGATGCAAACCAACTAAACCTTTTCCCAGTCTAATGTTTCATTCAACTAGTCAGCTAGATATATGACAGTAGCAGACTATAAATTATCCCAGATGGATATTTCTGACCATTATACTGAAGAATCATCTTTTTACCAGTAACTCATTAGTACATGTACAATTAACGTATTTGCTCATGCACTCATTCTTCCAAAGGGGTGACAAATGAGGTGTGAAAAAATCTGTTTTTTTCATGTTATAGTTATGAGCTGGATGATTTCATATATCATTTCTATGTGACTGTCATGTATGTGGCATTTTTTCAAAGTATTACCAGTACAAGTAATCAACATTTCAAAATGCATTATGTTACAAATAACATACGTAAGTATGTAAATATAACAAGAAAGACAAAAAAAAATTGTGATCTACAAGGCTGTCTTGTAAATAAAGACTCGTAAATAATGAATATTTGAATTCTTTTGCTTGCTATGGACTGTTTTGGATAAAAGTCTTTCAACAAGCTATTTTTCTTTATTGGATAATACCTAATAACTTCAGTGAAATATGTCTAGCATGGTATTCATGGTAAGTTGTGACGATATCAGTCGAAAACTAGATGACTAGTAAATGATGAATTTAAAATTACGCTAATGGTTATCATTATAATTCAGTTTATGATCTACTTGTGCTTGCCACACAAGAAAAGATGTTCATTTCTTTTATTTGGGTAATAACAGCTTGGTTCAAAACATCACACATTTAACCAATCATAATAATTAACGATATACCTAAGTGGCTGTTTGGTGTAGGATTGTAAATGATAGGCAGTTTGAGGACAGGAATTAGTCATGACAGGTTAATTTCAAATTTCGCATTGTTCAAAAGAAATTTGCATTGGCATATTCATGGTATGCATGTCTTCACAGCAACATAACTTTGTGGCCAGAAAATGGTTGGTCTTTGTCCATATATAGCTGAATCAACACATCTTTTACCAGGGACAGGCATTTTTCCATGCATCTCAAGTTTCAAATGTCACATGGCAAGTCAGCTTATGCATTTTGGTACCAAATTTTGGATTTTCATTTTACCTACATATTCCTTTTGAAAACACATTATCATTTTTTATATACATGTGAATGTATATCTCACTTATATTGCATGAATGCATTATGACAGCATTTGTCACCCCTTTGTGAGAATGAGTTCATGACAAAAATAGTTCGATGCTTTGAATCTACAACGATAACCTTGCCAGACCCACAAACCGTTACGAACGGCATAATGAGATTGCAGACGACATTTTGTTGCAATAGATAATTTGTTGTTGCAGATCAGGGACACAGATCTCAATTGTTAAACGCAGTTTAATTCATTCATAAAATAAGCAACACAACCACATGGGATCGAAGTTATGGTAGTCTTGTAACGGCTATGTATAAATGCATAGCATAGCCGTAAGACTACAGTGTACCATAACTTCGATCCCCTGTGAACACAACGGACACAACCAGACTCCAGTCCGGCGACAGTGTTCGTGTTATCTATCTCTCTCAAAAAACACAATTTGCTCCATCAAGTCACCACCACTTTCATGTGTAAAATTACAAACAATTAAAAGAAAATCGAAAAAATTCCATTACACAAACCTGGTTGAAGCATCCATCCTCTTTAACACTGTAAAATGACACATCTTTCCACTTGGGAGTATTCCTGTGTAATGACGTATGAACACGCGTGAGTTGATTACGTAATCAAAGGTCCGAAAGCGCCGAATATTATGTTTCATAGTTACTGAGCACTGCAAATGTTGTTTTAGGGAATAAGGAATACATTAATAGGATTGTGACGTAATCAGCATTATCAATCGTTCATCGTATAATTCTCACCAAGAGAAGACGTTGAAGTAGTAGAACTAATACAGAGTCTAATTAATTAGATATCCTAAAGCATGTTTAACCAAATGCAAACTTTTTTTCAAAATACTTTCGCTGCAATGCCCATCTAAAGTCATTGTGACGAAAATGTAAATGGCTCATAATTGCTATGGAACTTCAATGAGGAATAATGTGTCAATTAGTGTTGTAGCTTCTACTTATTAATGCACAGCGCTCATTATTGAGCATTACAGCACCCTGGATGGCCTGCTAGGCTAGGAAATGTGTCTTGCCAAAATACACTCCATGAAATTAATGATAACCATCGAGAATTGAACCAGGTTGGCCAGTTCCTAGTCCCCAGCACTAAATGGATACATATATTGAATATATCTCTAATGGAGTTTTGAGACTTACTATGATTGAAAGTTTTTGAAAAGGGGGCTTGAAAACGAAAACGAAAGGAATTCAGTAAACAAACCCTTTATGGCTGTGTCTGAGAGTGCTCTATAATAGTTGTCTGTTGGGAATGGTGCATCGACAGATTGACAGAAGACATTGAACACTTGAACTCTTTATAACTATGTGTACTATTTAATGGTGAATCTATGGCCTCAGTATTTAATTTCATGAGTTCACTTTTTTTAAAAGTAAAAACTGCAATTAACAAATACAAATAGAAGTTGTTACCTACGTTTTTGGTTTGATAAAGAATATTTTGTCTAGTAGGAGCTTTCAGAGTGACGTATATTCTGTATCAAACTCCTATCTGTCTCAATAGTCTGAATGACCAAGACGTAGATATTCTCAAAAACAGATTGGATTATCCCACTTAGGTGCCCAATTGCTTGATAATGTTTTTGTGATAAGTGCAGAAACACAAATGTGTATAAATGAGGGCATGTGTAAGGCTAGTCACTTCATTCTCGTTTGGACTGATTTGATTCTGGTGGAAAATATCACTTTAATGTAGACTCATATGATGTTCATAAATATGTTCCCTGTAATTAAACACACTCTTAAGCCTTCTTAATTAATCATGACATATGTATGTTAGAGCATTCTGGTCAAATACCCAGTATATATGGCAAAGAAGCAGTCAAGGAATGTTCAAAGAAAAGGGAAATAACTGTAAGATAGATTTACATAATATTTGAGACAAATATTGAGAGATGCTGTGTTTGTGTGTGTGGGTAGGGGTATACATACATTTGTCTATCGATATATATACTGTATATAGAATGTTCTAAACAAATATTGAGAGATGGTGTGTTGTAGAAATATACATACATATTATAGATATATGTATAGAAAGTTTGAGACAAATATTGAGAGTCGGTGTGTTGGAGAAATATACATACATATTAAAGATATATGTATAGAATGTTTGAGATAATGACAGAAAGTTGGAAAGGGTGGAAGCCAAGCCAACCTTCTCCCTGTATCTCTCTTGTATTCAGCTTGAAATGATGGTTTTCATGCATTTTCAACATAAAATTTCATATTTTGTTCATTTGCTGTTGCCTCTAGTTGGTATATTCAAATTCAAGGAAATCAAATATTCATTATGAGGTAATACTTTCAAGTCAAAGAGGATATTTATTCTGGAAGATATATGAAGCGGAGCATTTTTATTGTTTGCTCCCCCAACCTTTTGTCGTTTTGAGAATAGTGTACAGATCCATACCATTAGGTAGAGCACAACTTAAATCACTTGTCCCCTCATACTAGCTGGCTAAATGGGGGCTCCTAGCCTTGTGGTTGGAGAACTTAAATCACTTGTCCCCTCTGCATCCCTTCTTCATGTGGGCTCACATCCTTGTATCAAAATTATGATTTTCATGAGGCCTGTCTACTGGTTGATGTATGGAATGCCTATGGTTCTTCCCTAATAAACCATACTAACAACAACCTTAATGATCAAACTTGAAATACAGAGGTCCCAAGCTAAATCCACACTTTTTTGTTTTAGAATTTGGTATAATGTGTTATAATGAGGTTGATTGTTAATGACAGAAGCTGAATAAGGACTATTGGTCAGCCTAATCCTTAAATCCTGGGTAATTTTCTAATAATAGATTTTTATGTTGTCTGCTTTCCAAAACCTTAAATATCTGTTTAAAGTTAACAAGAGTAGCAAACAGGATAGATCACAGGCCGGCCGCCAGTTTACTTGGCAGCTGGCTGTAATCTGACCTGTTTGCATAAGCATTAAGTCAGTTCCAGCACTATAAGAATTTAGGTTATGACATCTTTATGTCAGTGTGGTTGAAACTTTGTGAAGGTAATTATCAATATCATTACAAAGTAAACAATTGTTTCCCTTAAACCTTTGTTTCAACAATGAACAATACCATCTAGACATATAATGAACTTCTTTCAAGTATGCAAGGATTCCATTCTGTGACCAAGATTTGAACCCAGAACTCTTCCTAATAGTAGGAAGTGTTTTATCTTTTAAACTATCACAGTTGATTAATGAATACATGTACTGCTTGATCGAAATCAAATCAGATGTCTGGATGAAAATGCATTGAAAACCTATTTCACATTCAAGTCAGTATCCAGTGTTGCCCGAGTCTCATTGACTCTTCGGTAACATCTGTGGGAAAGACTTATAAGAGTTATGGTAGTTTTAGAAAGTAGCTTTTACCCTTAGAATGCTGGGTAAATCTCTAAAAATAGATGTTTGTGTTGTCTGCAACCTTAAACCTTAAATATCTGCATAATTTTGATGAGGAAGGATACTCAGAGTAGCAAACAGGTTAGATCAGAGGCCAGCCGCCAATTTTCTTGGCAGCTTCCCTGGATCCAACCTGTTTGCGTTAGCATGAATTTGGTTCTAGCACTATAAGGATCAATAATGAGTTATTAATAATAATTTTGGACAATTGCACTTGAATTTTGTTTTAGAATGAAACTTTGATATCAGTGTTAAAATAGGGTTGACTGTTACTGAAAGAAGCTGAGGTAGGACTATTGGTCAGCTTAAAGAAGTCAGTTATGAGATTCTCAAGTCGGTGTGGTTCAAGCACTGTTGAAACTTTGTGAAGGTTATTAACAATACCATTCCAAAGAAAACAATGTTTTCCCCTTAACCCTTACATTGCTGGGTTATTTTCTTAAAATAGATTTTGTGACGTCTGCTTTCCAAAACCTTAAACATCTGCTAAATTTTGATGGGAAAAGATACTCTGAGTAGCAAACAACACTGTAAGGGTTAAACTTGGTTCAACAATGCACTTTACAACTTAGAATAATCATGAACTGTTTTCAAGCCAGCAAGGATACCATTCTGTGCCCAGGATTTGAACCCAGAACTCTTCCTATGAGCAGGAAGTGTTTTATCATTTAAACTATCACAGCTGATTGATATCGATTTGCTTGCTTGAAGTTAAATCAGAGGTCTGAGAAAGGCCTTAAGAAAGTGTATTGGAACCTTTTCAAACTCGAGTCAGTGTCCAGTGTTGCCTGAGTCTTGCTGACTCTTTGGTAACATCTGTTGCTGTAAGACTTATATTAAGGTTTATGATAATTCTAGAATGTAGCTTTAGTGGGACTGTTAGCCAGCCTCAAGGATAGTCAGTAATGACGTCCTCGAGACTGTTTCCAGTGTCGCCAGGGTCATTGTAGACCCATACGTGGAGGCCAGTCCAATGACACCATAAATAAGGTTTATCAGTCCAGTGCCACAACCGAATCACCACAGCCACACAATATCTGTGCGAGAGAAAGAGTAAAAGAGTCTTAAATATTTCTCTACCCTATGATCCCTATCGCGTGCACGTTTGAGACATCTCGCACTACAGGATCGAGGGTAAGTGGTGAAACTGGCACATTAAACCTTTGTAATGGGTTTGCAAGTTTTAAGTTTTGTAGGTTCGAATCATTCCGGCGCCACATTAATCAGCGTATGTGTAGGTTCGACTCATACCAGCGCCGCATTAATCAGCGTATGTGTAGGTTCGACTCATACCAGCGCCGCATATATCAGCATATGTGTAGGTTCGACTCATACCAGCGCCGCATTAATCAGGGTATGTGTAGGTTCGAATCATTCCGGCGCCACATTAATCAGCGTATGTGTAGATTCGACTCATACCAGCGCCGCATTAATCAGCGTATGTGTAGGTTCGAATCATTCCGGCGCCGCATTAATCAGCGTATGTGTAGGTTTGAATCATACCAGCGCCGCATTAAACAGGTTGTAGGTTCGAATTATTCCAGCGCCGCATTGTTCAGGCTTCATATTAAACTCTCAGATCAAAGAACAAATAATTAAAAAATGCTGTTGTTGAATTCTTCCCAAACCAATCAGATATCCTCCTGAGGCAGAGTTCAGTCAGGTCTAGATGTCAGGTTGTATGTCAATTTCAATTTGTTGTTGTCTGATGAAGGCGTTATACTTAAAATCTAAGTGACAACCTCAAAGCATTTTCTGGCTAAGGGTTAGTGCAAAAAGGGATAGAAAGATTTTAAAAAAGTAATTTTTCCAAGACACAATTATAGATGGAAACAAAATCTTGATAAGATGCAAACTATAATTGCAGCTTTACATTCATGTCTAGTGATCATATCATTTAGCAGCTGAAGAATTTTGATACCAATATATTCAATGATATAATAGATGAAATTTGTAAGAATAAAGCCCTGTTCCTGGTCACCATATACTAATAAGAAAAAAATGGAAATCAGAGCCTTCAGTATAGCTTGTGTTAGCAGTAATTAACAATCTTTAGAAATATATGAACTTAGTGAAACATATTCAGTAATTCAGTAATGATAAGACATAGGCAACACTTCCAGAAAAACAGAATCATGAGGTTTGAGGGGTTTTTTCATTTCAAACTTTAATCCCTGTTCCTGGTACAAAGGTATCTATGTAATAAAGAGAAACTCATTCTTTCAGTATACTGCATACTAGCATATTATTGTAAAGATTCCAAAGTAACAAATAATAAAATGCTTTCCTTAAAAGTTGTGTTGCAAATGCACATGTACATTACTGAATGTTAATCCTGTTGAGCTAACAACAGCATCTTGATAGAGGAAATTTCCATTAATTCTGTAGTCTCTGTCCCTGGCCTGTATAAGAAATAATTATTAATGGAAATTCCTACTTTCAATGAACTGATTGTTAGCAAGTCATTAAAGTGTACAAAAGGAGTTAAATAAATAGATGTACACCATGTTGAATGTAAACACAATTCAAATATTCTTTTCCTGGAATGATGATAGATCCTTCTGCTAATACAACTAACTACAGCATCATGAAAGCTAAAATTCCATTTACAAAATAAAGCCCTGTTCCTGGTCACAAAATGAGTCTGAAATAAGAATTCAAGTTTTTAGAAGACTGAACATGCAGTAGATGTTTCAATTTCTCATCTGCATGTCATATTTGTATAAATGGCCACCATAGACATGAAACAACTAGACATCAATATATTTGAAATCTTAAATTGGAAAGATAAACAAATCAGGATTAGTAGGGGAAAAATGATAGCTGTATCCCAAATGTTCATACCCTGTGCCTTACTAATGCTCTTCCATGGAGGTAAACATTAAAGTGAACTTGGATAAACTCATCATGTTTAATTTGTCTGTCGAAAATCAGTTTTGATGTTCATTCAAAAACTGATACAAATGTTGCAGCTTTTCTTTGGACCAAGTCAGAATAGGTAACTGTTTGCAGTCAGTCTGTCGGTCTGTAGGCTTGCCTTTTCCTCCTTATGGTACAAACTAGGGTCTTTAATAATGAAACAGAGACAGGTATGTGTACACTTTCTGTCTGTAGTCAGGTATTTTCCTCCTTATTGGTACAAACTAAGGTCAGTAATAAGGAAACAGAGACAGGTGTGTGTACATTGTCAGTCTGTAGTCAGGTCTTCTCCTCCTTATTGGTACAAACTAAGGTCAGTAATAAGGAAACAGAAACAGGTGTATGTACATTGTCAGTCTGTAGTCAGGTCTTTTCCTTCTTATTGGTACAAACTAATGTATGTTATAATGAAACAGAGACAGTTGTGTGTACATTGACAGTCTTATAAGGAGTCAAACAATGCAAGTATGATGAACATGTCAGTCTTATAATTCCTCTCAATTATCTTTTATTGAAATTAAGGTCTTTTCCTCCTTATCAATACAAACTAAGGTCTGTAATAATGAAACAGGTGTGTGTATGGGATGGTCAGTTATGTGATGTCATCTGCCTCAAGGGGTCTCTATGAAACAAGTTCTGGCAATTTATACTAATCACATTCCATTCTGCTACCTGGATACATAACCAGTATTTTGTGCTAAATGTTGTTCGATGAAGACTCATATTATGCTTTTAGGAACCACAAGTTATTTGACACATTCATTAAGTCCATAAAGTGCTATTTACATATCTGTAGATACTATTGTTGGTGATGAAACATCACTGATCAGTTGAAAAGTTCTCATCTGCTGCATTTGAAATTTGCCATTAAAGGAAAATCCTCATTTAAGATTCAGTGATTCAAGCCTGCGACTCATCAATTACAAGCAAACATTGCTATTGCCTGACCTATTTTGGTTTGGTTGACAAGTTAAAGCTACCTATATTTGAGGGCTCTTGGTTTACCTTACATGTGATGTACACTAGTCTTTCTTTCCATCTCCATCTGAAAAACAATTTTAAAAAAGTAATGTATTATGTGCATGTTGTAAAGTGAAGTATTTGTTACGATGGTGGAGAGATATAAGCTCATTCTTATTTAAGTCATCCAAAAGATCAAATAACAATGGTAGTCAAAGCTTATTTCCATGGCACAATAAGTTCAGTAAATGGGAAAAGAGTTTAGGATTAGAAAATGTCTATATGTTAATTGTGAGCTACAATTTAACCAAAAGATTGTTAAAACATCTTAAAACACATTCAAATAAATATAAAATCAAGCTTGTCACCAAATGCTAGAATACAAACACACCAATATTTCCTCCTTAACACATTACCACCTAACTCCACATTTTTGTGTCTTGCAGCAGACGACTTTCATAACACTGTGTGGCAAAAGGAGAAATTCTCCTTTTGCCACAATGCTTTTTCAATCTATTCACATTTCACAACAGCAAGACTGAAATGTTTTACACATGTTTACAAAGCTTTTCTTAGGTTGTCTGCTTCAAGTAAAAAGAATGTCTTCTGAAGGTGGTAAAGAGTTAAATTGCATCTCATTTTCAATCATAGGTACATGTGATTGCAGAAAATAACATAGGAAAATGTACACTGTTTGTTGAAATATCTCAAACTTGTTGTCTACATGAATTAACTCAAACATTAGAAAATACAAATTGGATGAAAGGTCATAGTATCCTCTTTTGCAAGATGAAACTTTGCCTTGAACATTAATTGGAAAATTAATCAAATAATAACAAGTGTCGATGGCATAGATACCTTCATGTTGAATTTATATATGAGATAACATTGATGTGTGGCTAATCATCCTTCTAAAACTGCATCTGAAAAGTAGAAACAAACAGAGTTCAAAACATATGGGTAAAGCTTATCTGAGCATAAAACCACAGAAAATATTAAACCAGTTGAGGACCAGAAATTTTCTGAATCAATGATATAGTTAATTTGCAGACGACTGTGGGAAAAGGAGAAATTGCTCTTAACAAGCAAATTCCCCTTTTCCCGCATTGTTTTCTGCTCTATCAGATGAGTATTTCTTAATTTCAACACATTTCGAAATGTCGTCTGCAAACTCTTTCAATTTGGGACAGTCGAAAATTTGATATTTGGTAAAGAGCTCTTATGGAGCACTTCAGGTTTCCTTTCATCACAATATGGCCTTCTCCGAAATTATAGAGAGAAATAATAATTCAAATCAAACAAAGGATTAAAAAAGATAATAAATAATACACAACTTATCTTACCATGTTCGTCTAAATCAAATTTAGGGATGCATGTCTTGGAATCCTCCATTCTGTTTTTCCGGTCAAGTCTTGAAACACTAACTAAAATTAAAACAAAAGAAAAGAAAAAACAGTATAACGTATGATCATTTGACAAACACATATTCAATTCTCTGTAGAAATCAATTTTCTATACTTGAAGTCTTAAAAACTTGAGGTAATAGTTGGTTAGTGTGTAATGGGAAAACATGCATAATTATGAGCATTGCTCAACGCTGACTATCGTCCTTTAGTTAAAAAAACCCCCACGACATGTTGAAGTCATTGCGAGATTTTGCCGTGAAGGACATATCAACCTGTATATTTATTGATATATTTGCTTTTCGAACCACTGCAGAAAATGGGCTGTGCATAGTCTAATGAGTTCACTGTTATCACTTCAGAATGGCGGTAAATCAAGTTCAAACGATCAATTTAAAAATATACTATTCACAAAAACGTTCATATGGTTAAAGTTTTAAATGAGTTTCATCTGTACTCTGGTTTATCAACAACACTAAAACAAGTAATATTTACTTACATATACAACGAGACGTCGTCCTTCCTCAACATTTTCAACTCCCAATTATACCAAAGACATGTTAACACAAATACCAGCTCACACCAACTAATCCAATGGACTAATCGGAGGGTCGTGACCAGCATGCTCTGGGCTATTTGAATTGTTACCGGGATTTCACGGAAACCCCCGATTACATGGAGTGGCCTTTAAAAAACATGAGCATCTCTTCTACACACGGAAAATGATAATGGTAACAAGAGTATTTCTAGTTAATAAGTATATTCATAACGATATCGTTCATTAGGAATGGTAAAATCCCTTATAGGAGCGACATGATTCAAATAATGAGTTGAAAACACATACAATTTTTAAAAAGTATTGCTTATCTTCGACAACATACTGACTGAGAGGATATGGTCCAGTGTTGTATTACGCGCTGTATATATTGTGATAAAAGAGGTACGAGCTCGGGGCATCGTAGCGAAGAGAGAAATGAAAATTCAATTCTGAGATAGACCCTATCGTAAATATTAAACACACAAATTGAAAGTGTTTGTCCAGTGTGCTGATAATTTGTCGATTGATACCGATTTCTTCCATAAACTTTTGTCTATTACGAATGCGTTTAATTGCGCTTATTAGTTACACTTCATTCACACGCCCTCGCAAAATGATTCAGTAAAACGTTTTCGTTTAAAAGAAAAATATCCTCATATATGATCAACTTACCTTCTACCTTCAAAGTTTCAGAAAGTTGTCTGTTCCAGACGCGTGTAATAATGGGATAATTTGGTTAATACGCGAAACGGTAATACAAGACAGGCCGCTACCCCGATCAGCTGAACATGGATGTTGGTACAATTCCGTGGCGTAATCAGCGATATACACGTACGCACGTGCGTAATATCAATTTCAAAAGTGAAAAATGGCGCCAAATCACACCCTTTACTTCTACTTTAAAGATTCCCACCAGAAGGGGGTATACCGCCCCCATCCTCCCCCGTCGGTGTGTAACATTGGTTTGAGGCTGGCTATGCCCTTGTATTAGCATCCTGTCGGACAATACTTTCATAATTCCCGAGCCTTTTCTAGTTCGAAGATGTTTTATTGCGCTTACCAGTTACACTTCATTCCCGTAGAGAACCTTGCCAGAGTGTCATTTCTAGCAAGAGAAATGAGGTTCAGAGCATAATCTGAGCGTAAGATAAAAACAACCTTATATGAGAAATATAGCATCTTCCATAACTATTTTCGATAAAAGTCTGCTTCAGACGCGTGCAAATATCGGCAAAGTTCAGTAAATAAAGCAAACTGAAATGCCGGACAGACCGCCCCCAACGAACACGTGCAGTCACAGACAACGTTATAAATACAGCGATCATTGCGGTTATAAAGACACGTGCATGTTAATGTTATTTACAGTAGCTAGCACGTTCAGTCACTGGGTAAATTCAATACGTGGATGTTGATGTTGATAGATCCAGCACATTTATGGACAAATCATTCTTCAGATGTTCGTACGGAGAGTAAAACTGGTATGAGAGAGGCTCTACGGGTTTGACACCGTATCTGTCAACAGTTTTATCGTAGAGAAAGTTCGTATCCGATACAACGTTCGTTTCCTTCTTTCTTAGAATGCTCTCAGTGTAAATGAAATTTTATTTTCATATGAAAATCCCCATTTAAACCCTCCCACAATGAAACAATCATGCACGGTTGATTTCGATGCCATTTGTCCTCTATGAATCACGCATATCTACTACTTCATTTGAAAAGCTCTTTATACTTATTTTGGGCAATATTATTCCGATGTAACCCTGGGTTAAAGATGTAACCAGTTAAGTTTTAGTTCAAGAGAATTTCAGTTTCATTATGACGACAGCTCACCTGTCCATGTATTTTGTATTTCTATCATATTTATTTGACCAATACCAGTATTGTGAATATAAATAATACAGATATTGCAAATACATATAGTATACTTAACGTTCTTATTAGGTCTTATGTTCTGGGAACAGTACAGGAAAGACTTTGTAATTACTCATGACAAACAGTTTCCCCACATCTCAATGTTTCTCACTCAATTTAAGGAGGAATATGGGAGATGTCTTCACTCAACAACCCCAGCAAAGGATCCAAAAACTATGTTCATGAACCTCATGAACATACATGAACAAAAATAGCAATTCATGAAGAAGTCAACAACTTGTTCATGAACATGTTGATAAATGTGTTCACGAACATGTTCTTGAAATTCATTAACCTATCAAATAACAGCTTTGTGGTCATAAACGGCCATTTTTCACACATGAAGTTGCCGGACAGACCGCCCCCACCGAGCACATGCAGTCTCAGACAACGTTATAAATACATCGATCATTGCGGTCATATCGACACGTGGATGTTTATTTAGATAGCACGAGGATCTTTATGAATAGATCACCATTCTTCGGTGGATCGTATGGAAGAAGAAATCTGGTATTAGAGAGGCTTTACGTTTAACACCGTATCCATCGGCAGTTACTTAGCCGAGATAGGGTTATATACCAATCTTCCATGTCCAATACAAAGTTCTTTCATCTCCCTCCAGGAAATTATGTAATTAGTCTAGACAATAAGTATTTGATCTATTAAGAATCTGAAAGCTGGAGCAAGTTAAATTTGTAACACTTTGTGTTCATTTTCGTGCAGGTCCCTATTTAAAATGGGGTTAATTTGCCTTGGACATGTCCCACTATCACAGTGTGCCTGGGCGGTCTTATAGTATGTGTGGTAGTGTAGGTGATATAATATATTTCGTGGTCGCTAAAGGGAAGTTTCTGTCTACAATATAAATCTGTCTACAATACGAGTTATGTTTCTTCGGAATAATCTACACATGTATCTGTCTGTAGGATGACTGCACAGAATAACACTATACTGTAATGCATCAGCTTCAGGCGAGACGTATATTTATGAGAGTTATCTCCCTTTGACCATAATTCAACTAACTGAACAAGGGCGAACACACAATGACGATTTGTGTCTGACATCCGAGGTTCGATCAATTGTAAAATGTCCTTGGAATATGTCACTTGTCTTCATTCAACAACCCTGGAAAGGCTATTCAATAACTGTGGTCATAAACTGCACGAACAAACATGGATACATAATGGTAATTCATGGATACAAAGTTGTTCGTAAACATTTTCATAACTTCAAGATCATATTCGTGAACAGCAATAGTTCGTTCATGAACATCATCTTAGACAAGCTCATTAATGAGTTAATCAAAATGCTCTTGAAATTCATGAATATGTTAATTAACAACGTTGTCTTCATGAACAGCTTTTTGTGTTCATGAAGAGCTTTTTTCCATTCATGTAAACAGGTCTTGAATCTTAAATATGGGAGGGGCATTTGTTAAAATAATTATATCTACCGACTTGTTACGGGGATTGCCGAGTAAATACGATTGTCAAATACCCGAACAAGGGTGAAGACACAATGACGATTTGTGTCTGACATCCGAGGTTCGATTCATTGTAGAATGTCCTTTGAATATGTCACTTGTCTTCATTCAACAACTCTGGAAAGGCTATTCAATAACTGTGGTCATGAACTTCATGAACACATATGGATAAACAATGTCTGATCATGGATACAAAGTTGTTCATGAACATGTTCATAACTTCAAGATCATGTTCGTGAACAGCAACGGTTCGTTCATGAACATAAACATAGACAAGCTCATTAATGAGTTAATCAAAATGCTCTTGAAATTCATGAATATGTTAATTTACAACGTTGTGTTCATGAACAGCTTTTTTCCATTCATGAAAACAGGTCTTGAATCTTAAAAAAGGGCATTTGCAGTCATTTGAAATAGAATACAGAAACTGATGTCACAAATAAAAATGGATCCTAAAAAGTAAACGCTTAAAACCAGTATAGTGCTCATTTAGAGTGAAATTTGGTAAGTTCTAGAATAATTGATAATAAACATAACAATACTGTAAGTTCCATTTTAGAGACTGAGAAGGTAACATGTTCATATGATGCTTTTGATAGACTTCAAACAATAAGGTTTGCTTAAAAAATAAATAAAATAAGGTCAGCTGAGATTTGCCATAAGAATTTCTTAAAACGTCAGGGACCAATGAAATCAAAGAAATTATCAAAATTTCAATATCGGTGATGATGATGTTGGATAAATGACAGTATTTTTAAGTGAATCACATGACTTTTCTAACCAGTTGCCCTCCACTCGTTTATCCGCCATAACTTGATTGTAAACAATGAAGTCAAATTGTGTGTGGAAATAGCACTTTGGAATTCAATCATATTTACTCGGCTATTTCTGTGAGCTTAGAAATGTTTTGATTGGATAAACCAAATGAGTTCAGATTGTTTGAAACACTGTTTATAGATGGTGTTGGCAATATATTGTCATGATAATATGGTGTTTTGTTATGTTTTAGTATACTTTTTCATAGTTCATAACTCATTTTACCATGTTTTGCAGTTTTTTTGGGCAACATTCTGACTTTTACATATAAATGTTTTAAATTAGACATGGACACACATAATTTGGAAAGTTCTGTCTGTATGTTTTTCATTTAACATTCTGCAGGCACTGTCATAGTTTTGTTTTTCAACCAATCACCAAGCACTCACTCAATTAAAGACATTATGTACAAGTATGACACAATTCACAACAAAAACTTCATAACAAGCAATTTCTTTTATTGGTAGAAAAATGTTAATATTTTTAAATCAGTTTTTGCCATCTAGCTATCTATTAATACTACCATTTCCTTTACCAATCACAATGCACATAATTTGGTTAACTTAAAACCTTACCCGATATTTCTGTTTTATAGTTCTTAAAAATCTATTTTGCTGTAAACATTTTACTAATAAATCCTGTTTATCCCATGTTCACCACTTGCACCAACTTTATTAACCCATTACCAAACAATAACGACATTTGACCACTTTGTTGCAGACGACTCTGGAAAACATTGTGGGAAAGGCAGAAATTGCTTGTGATGAGCAATTTCTCATTTTCCC
>OX401413.1:22580162-22606329 GCA_947846245.1 Cerastoderma edule | reverse complement strand
CTATTTTTAGAAATTTATCCAGCATTCTAAGGGTTTATGTTCTCTGTCTAATGTTGGAGGTTCTTCTTCTGTAACCTGGGTTGTTAGAAAATGTATTAATCAACGAAAACATCTTTCTAATGCTGTATTATTTTTTATCTTTTTTTAATTTCAGTTTTTGAGTGCAATGTAAGAGTGTTCAAATAGCCCTGCTGGTAGAGTAGTAAGTAGAAGGCCCGAGTCTGAGTCCCAGTCTGGTTGGATGATATTTCTCACCTTCATTAGACCATTATCATAAATGTTAAAGGAACTCTATTGGACCAGGGTGCTGTACAGAACCGTGTAGAGTATTTGCTGACCCTGAAAGACACCAGACCAGTCTACAAGCATGCATCCATTTTTGGGGCATTCTTTTTGCAGACGACACTTCAAAATGTGATGCAATTAAAAACAATCTTTTGATAGGTCAGAGAGCAATATTGGAAAATGAGAAAGTGCTCGTCTGCAACATAGTGATAAAATGTCGTTACTGTTTGGTAATGGGTTAATAACTTAATAGGGAAGAACTGTGTTCCAGGACCTTTATTAATCAGGAGATGATCACAACTTTGAGCCAAGTATGGTACTCCATCTTCCAGTAGTACAGCGTTTAGAATTGTATATGCTTGTTATTTTGTATGATATCCTAGTTATCAGTCTGCCGATATAATGATATAAGTATATATTGATTGTTAATTCAACATTCTGATGAGATTTTTAAGCTATTTAAAGGGACAATCAAAAAAAATGTGTTCTATGAGGGCCAAATGTTAAAATAGTGACTTATTCAAATAAAAGTGTGCAAATTAAAATCTATCATGTTTCAACGATCGAAACTAATATAGACATACATTAAAATCATATTCAATGCCTTCAAGAAGTATTGATTACTATATATGCTTTACAACATTGGGAGGAAGATGCTCGTTTTGGGAACAGTTAAGTACCACGTCCCCTGTTGCAATGTTTTCTCTTCCTTAACTTGAAAATAACATTTCCACAGGTCTTCTGTAACAAGAAACTAGACCTACGAACATAAAGAGTACATTAATGGGTATTAATACTTAACATACCCATAAATAATGAATAAAGGTGTTTTAAGATGCATTTTTTCACTCTGACACAATGTATTCTGGCTCTCATAAAATAAACATGTGTGTGTCTTAGTATATTCCATTATTTAATAGACACTCTATTTAACACAGCTGTAGACAGAAGGCTTAAGATACCATTAAAACAAAAGAAGAAACTGCTCATAACGAGCAACCTCTCCTTCTGTCATTGTGTTCTCTGTTTAATTATAAATTTGGAGTATGTTTTTATCACATTAAAAACATTATTATGTGCTGATTATTTCAATTTTGGCCCATCTAAAAAATCAAATGGGGCGAGGGGATGGCGTTAACCCTTACAATGCTGGGTAGTTTTCTAAAAATAAATTATTGCGACGTCTACTTTCCAAAACCTTAAATATCTCCTTAATTGTGTTGAGGAAAGATACTCAGGGTAGCAAGCAGGTTAGATCATAAGCCAGCAGCCAATTTACTAGGCTGCTGGCCTGGATCTAACCTGTTTGCATAAGCATGAAGTTGGTTCCAGCACTGTAAGGGTTAACTATAGATAGAAAAGAAACTGGAAAAAGAACTCCTCTGCGATGAAATCCTCTACCATGATGTAGTCCCTTTGGAATTATTAGATATTTGCAGTATTTCATAGTTTATGATAATCCCACTTAGTTTGTCATATATTCTTAATTCATTACTTTTCTATTGTATGTGTACCATGATTATAAGGAAAGAAATGTTGCAGCATACAAAAGGAAATTTCGCTCTGAACAACTTCCCTTCTTTTGTTTCAACTTTTATTACATTAGACAACTGTTAGGTATATAGCTTTCTGTTAGATTTAAAAATTGTTAAATGATTATATCTAAATTGTGTTTCTTATTCATTGTTTCTTAGCCTTTGAAATGTTCCATCCACAGCAGAAAACTAAAAAAAGCTCCGATAGAATAAGAAAAGGCTTGCAATGAGTATTCTCTCCACATATCGCAATGTTTTTGTAACTTCTTAGTAGTAAAATTTTGGAAAAGGAGTTTGCATATGAATTACTTTTGCCAGGTTTTTGTATAAAACCATAGTTTAAAATAGATGTCTTAACACCATACATATTTCATTTGTATACACATTATGACATTACTGTGACAAAATGGCATAATGTTGATTCTTTGCTAGATACTTTGCATGTTTGGATACATCACATCTGAAAAGTTTTGTTATGTACAATGCTTATTGAATTCGTCAAATATAAAGTATTTATCATAATTCTGTGTCACTTTGAATAAATTTCTCTATGTTTGATAATCTGCTAAATAAAAAAACAGCCAACAAAAAAGACAACATTGCAACAAATGAAGAAAACAGCTTTCAACGAGCATGCTTCTGACACACTGCAATGCTTTCTACTTTCATTTTAAGACAGATAAAAATCTCTACAAAAGGTGAATAAAATGATCGCAATGACCCTGCCTTCAAGATACTGCAATGCCGTCTAGTAATATTTCTAATGGATTATGCATACAAATACCTACGTGGATATATCTCATCTCAGGGCTTTTTTGATGATGTAAGCAAACATGAAACAAATTTGATATCGAAACTTGCTTTACATTTTAGCATGATGCAAGTATTTTCTTTATGACATTGGGTAGAAATCGTGACAAAAAGGATCAATTGTAATCATGAGCAATTAATCCTAATGTCACAGTGGTTTAAAATGTCCTCAGCAGCTTATGTTGTAGAATGATGTTTTTAAAGGTGGTATTGCTAAAGCAACAGCATATGTTATAGCTTGTCTATTGTACTTCTACATGTGTAAACGTATTCAGTTACCAATTATTTGTTGATTTAGATGTTCATGAGAGATGCTGATAAGGTGTATAGTAGACATTACTTGATATAACATGCTAAATGCTTTTAGGTTGTTCTAAAATTGTATACATGGGTTTTTTTCAGCTATTGTACTATCTGTAGCAAAAGAGGTGGATGACTTCAATCAATTAGAGACATATTGAAAAGACATTTGGAAATCAAAACTGTGATAGTTTAAATACAAAACACTTTCTACTCAAAGGAAGAGTTCTGGGTTCAAATCCTAGTCACAGACTGAAATCCTGAAGTGCTTAACCCATTACCAAACAATAACGACATTTAACCACTTTGTACAGACGACTCTGGAAAACACTTTGGGAAAAAGAAAAATTGCTCATGATGAGCAGTTTTTCCTTTTCCCACAATGTTTTCTGCTCTATCAGAAGATTGTTTTCCAATTTCATCACATTTTGAAATGTCGTCTGCAAACTTTCAATTTGGGACAGTCGAGAATTTGGAGTTTGGGAAAGGGTTAATAATGATTGTAAAAACATTTGATATTTATGTGTTTGGAGTTGTGATAAGATTCCAAGTAAAAGGATAAAGCAACCTCTTGAAGGATTTTATTGGTGTTGGACACATTTAGCTTATTCTCATGATAGATTTATAAAATGGCTTGTTCACAGGAGAGAAAATGTGAAAGTCAAAATCAAATAAGTATTGGAAGCATAATTCATTCAGGAAGTGTCAATACATCTAAGCATGAAAAGATCTATATGGGGTAGATCACACAACTTTGGATTTTAATGCATATTCATTCATTTTATACAAGCTTTTAAAGCCTATATACAAACCAATTTTGTTTCCAATAGCTTTTATCCTATGTTTAGTATACAATGGTATACAGTTAATGTACGGTTTTAAAGGAATTCAGTTATATCTTCAAATTTCCTCACATCTGTAAACAAGCAGCTTTAATACCCATGATTGGCCATTTTGAAACTCCTTCTTTCGGCAGATTACTTTGGTCGTGTGCAAAAAGTTCTACCCCAGCAGTTGTATACTGGTTACGACCAATGTAAACATTTTGGTAATTCTCTGTAAACATTGGTCAGGGTGGAACTATTTGGTTTAATGTTAAAAGTTCTGACCCAGCAGATGTATACTGTGAATGACCAATGTGAACACTTCGGTTATTCTCGTTATACATCTGTCAGGGTTGGAACTATTCGGTTTAATGCAAAAAGTTCTGACCCAGCCAAAATAATACTGTGAACAACCAATGTAAACACTACGGTTATTCTCGTTATACATCTGTCAGGGTTGGAACTATTCGGTTTAATGCAAAAAGTTCTGACCCAGCCAATATAATACTGTGAAAGACCAATGTACACTGATGATAAAATGAGTTTGAAATGACGGATTATGGGTATTCTACCTTAACAACTTGTGTCTGCTGCAGATAAATCTGTTATCATTGTTCATATTGCTAATTCTCCTTTTCTACAAATTATTTCAATTTCAAACAAACCATTTCTTTGCTCCAAACCCTTTCACTTTGGGACAGACACTTTCAGTCTTTTATATTGGATGCTTATGATTTAATCTCTTTAACCGTTTATAAAATGCCAAATTTTGGACTGTCTCAAATTAAGAGAGTTTGCAGACGACATTTCAAAATGTAATGAAATTGGAAAATAATCTTCTGATAGGGCAGATAACATTGTGGGAAAAGGATGAATTGCTCAAAATGAGCAATTTCTCCTTATCCCACATTGTTTTCCAGAGTTGTCTTCAACAAAGTGGTTCAATGTCGTTATTATTTTGTTATGGGTTAAAGCTGTGTATAAGGGTCATCTTTCCAGGCAATACAATAACAAAATATGATTTATCAACTTTAGCTTGATTATCCAATGAAAAAGTTATTGGTCCAATTTTTAACATAGAAACTAGTATCTCATTAAGTATGAAAGTAAACTGAATGAAAGTTAACCAAATGACCAAGTTTTATTTTACTTTGTTTTGTGTTTAAAGGGAATCGTACCCCTTTTTGTCCCTAAAACTACTGTCTTATGTCTTACGTGCATGCAGGTACAGCTGTATTTCATTAACTACTAAAGGGAACAGAATAAAAAAAAAATCATTAAAGAAGTAGCTTTTGCCATTATTTTGTGGTTTATTACATTGATCTCATCTCATAACATTACAAAGAGATAATTTGCATTGATAACATTATCCATTGAGACTGGAAAAACTGTGAGGACAAGTTTTAGTGACCCCTCTTTATGTGTTGAACCTCAGATATAATTTCCCATTACAGCACCAACCATATATTCAGTTTGTTCTGTTTTAAGATTTTACTCATTTATCATTGTACAAAACATGTTATATACAATAACTATAGTTGAAAAATAGGAGGGAAAATGAGAAACTAGCATGTTACATTGTAAAAGATCATCATGTAACCTTTTGATATCACTAATATTGGGAGATTTGAATCAAACTTCATATATATGTATACAAACTTTAGGTTCTGTTTTATCAATATGATGTGATGTCAGTGTTGACAAGATAAACCTTACATTGATTATGTTGTTGCCAAGTTAATCTAAGTTTAGTATGCCACCACTTAACCCTTTACTAAACACAAAATTTCCGACTGTCCCAAAATAATTGAGTTTGCAGACGACATTTGATAATGTAATGAAATTGGAAAATAATCTTCTGATAGGGCAGATAACATTGTGGGAAAATGAGAAATTGCTCATCACAAGCAATTTCTGCCTTTCCAACAATGTTTTCCAGTCGTCTGCAGCAAAGTGGTCAAATGTCGTTATTGTTTGGTAATGGGTTAATAAAGTTGGTGCAAGTGGTGAACATGGGATAAACAGGATTTATTAGTAAAATGTTTACAGCAAAATAGATCTTTTAAGAATTATAAAACAGAAAAATCGGGTAAGGTTTTAAGTTAACCAAATTATGTGCATTGTGATTGGTAAAGGAAATGGTAGTATTAATAGATAGCTAGACGGCAAAAACTGATTTAAAGATATTAATATTTTTCTACCAATAAAAGAAATTGCTTGTTATGAAGTTTTTGTTGTGAATTGTGTCATACTTGTACATAATGTCTTTAACTGGGTGTGTGCTTGGTGATTGGTTGAAAAACAAAACTATGACAGTGCCTGCAGATTGTTAAATAAAAAACATACAGACAGAACTTTCCAAATTATGTGTGTCCATGTCTAATTTAAAACATTTATATGTAAAAGTCAGAATGTTGCCCAAAAAAACTGCAAAACATGGTAAAATGAGTTATGAACTATGAAAAAGAATACTAAAACATAACAAAACACCATATTATCATGACAATATATTGCCTACACCATCTATAAACAGTGTTTCAAACAATCTGAACTCATTTGGTTTATCCAATCAAAACATTTCTAAGCTCACAGAAATAGCCGAGTAAATATGATTGAATTTCAAAGTGCTTTTTCCACACACAATTTGACTTCATTGTTTACAATCAAGTTATGGCGGATAAACGAGTGGAGGGCAACTGGTTAGAAAAGTCATGTGATTCACTTAAAAATACTGTCATTTATCCAACATCATCATCACCGATATTGAAATTTTGATAATTTCTTTGATTTCATTGGTCCCTGACGTTTTAAGAAATTCTTATGGCAAATCTCAGCTGACCTTATTTTATTTCTATTTTAAGCAAACCTTATTGTTTGAAGTCTATCAAAAGCATCATATGAACATGTTACCTTCTCAGTCTCTAAAATGGAACTTACAGTATTGTTATGTTTATTATCAATTATTCTAGAACTTACCAAATTTCACTCTAAATGAGCACTATACTGGGTTTAAGCGTTTACTTTTTAGGATCCATTTTTATTTGTGACATCAGTTTCTGTATTCTATTTCAAATGACTGCAAATGCCCCTTTTTAAGATTCAAGACCTGTTTTCATGAATGGAAAAAAGCTGTTCATGAACACAACGTTGTAAATTAACATATTCATGAATTTCAAGAGCATTTTGATTAACTCATTAATGAGCTTGTCTATGTTTATGTTCATGAACAAACCATTGCTGTTCACGAACATGATCTTGAAGTTATGAACATGTTTATGAACAACTTTGTATCCATGATCAGACATTGTTTATCCATATGTGTTCGTGAAGTTCATGACCACAGTTATTGAATAGCCTTTCCAGAGTTGTTGAATGAAGACAAGTGACATATTCAAAGGACATTCTACAATGAATCGAACCTCGGATGTCAGACACAAATCGTCATTGTGTCTTCACCCTTGTTCGGGTATTTGACAATCGTATCTACTCGGCAATCCCCGTAACAAGTCGGTAGATATAATTATTTTAACAAATGCCCCTCCCATATTTAAGATTCAAGACCTGTTTACATGAATGGAAAAAAGCTCTTCATGAACACAAAAAGCTGTTCATGAAGACAACGTTGTTAATTAACATATTCATGAATTTCAAGAGCATTTTGATTAACTCATTAATGAGCTTGTCTAAGATGATGTTCATGAACGAACTATTGCTGTTCACGAATATGATCTTGAAGTTATGAACATGTTTATGAACAACTTTGTATCCATGAATTACCATTATGTATCCATGTTTGTTCGTGCAGTTTATGACCACAGCTATTGAATAGCCTTTCCAGGGTTGTTGAATGAAGACAAGTGACATATTCCAAGGACATTCTACAATTGATCGAACCTCGGATGTCAGACACAAATCGTCATTGTGTGTTCGCCCTTGTTCAGTTAGTTGAATTATGGTCAAAGGGAGATAACTCTCATAAATGTACGTCTCGCCTGAAGCTGATGCATTACAGTATAGTGTTATTCTGTGCAGTCATCCTACAGACAGATACATGTGTAGATTATTCCGAAGAAACATAACTCGTATTGTAGACAGACTTATATTGTAGACAGAAACTTCCCTTTAGCGACCACGAAATATATTATATCACCTACACTACCACACATACTATAAGACCGCCCAGGCACACTGTGATAGTGGGACATGTCCAAAGCAAATTAACCCCATTTTAAATAGGGACCTGCACGAAAATGAACACAAAGTGTTACAAATTTAACTTGCTCCAGCTTTTAGATTCTTAATAGATCAAATACTTATTGTCTAGACTAATTACATAATTTCCTGGAGGGAGAGGAAAGAACTTTGTATTGGACATGGAAGATTGGTGTATAACCTTATCTCGGCTAAGTAACTGCCGATGGATACGGTGTTAAACGTAAAGCCTCTCTAATACCAGATTTCTTCTTCCATACAATCCACCGAAGAACGGTGATCTATCCATAAAGATCCTCGTGCTATCTAAATAAACATCCACGTGTCGATATGACCGCAATGATCGATGTATTTATAACGTTGTCTGAGACTGCACGTGCTCGGTGGGGGCGGTCTGTCCGGCAACTTCATGTGTGAAAAATGGCCGTTTATGACCACAAAGCTGTTATTTGATATGTTCATGAATTTCAAGAACATGTTCGTGAACAAGTTGTTGACTTCTTCATGAATTGCTATTTTTGTTCATGTATGTTCATGGGGTTCATGAACATAGTTTTTGGATCCTTTGCTGGGGTTGTTGAGTGAAGACATCTCCCATATTCCTCCTTAAATTGAGTGAGAAACATTGAGATGTGGGGAAACTGTTTGTCATGAGTAATTTCAAAGTCTTTCCTGTACTGTTCCCAGAACATAAGACCTAAACACGAACGTTAAGTATACTATCTGTATTTGCAATATCTGTATTATTTATATTCACCATACTGGTATTGGTCAAATAACTATGATAGAAATACAAAATACATGGACAGGTGAGCTGTCGTCATAATGAAACTGAAATTCTCTTGAACTAAAACTTCACTGGTTACATCTTTAACCCAGGGTTACATCGGAATAATATTGCCCAAAATAAGTAAAAGAGCTTTTCAAATGAAGTAGTAGATATACGTGATTCATAGAGGACAAATGGCATCGAAATCAATCGTGCATGATTGTTTCATTGTGGGAGGGTTTAAATGGGGATTTTCATATGAAAATAAAGTTTCAGTTACACTGAGAGCATTCTAAGAAAGAAGGAAACGAACGTTGTATCGGGTACGAACTTTCTCTACGATAAAACGGTTGACAGATACGGTGTCAAACCCGTAGAGCCTCTCTCATACCAGTTTTACTCTCCGTACGAACATCTGAAGAATGATTTGTCCATAAAGGTGCTCGATCTATCAACATCAACATCCACGTATTGAATTTACCCAGTGACTGAACGTGCTAGCTACTGTAAATAACATTAACATGCACGTGTCTTTATAACCGCAATGATCGCTGTATTTATAACGTTGTCTGTGACTGCACGTGTTCGTTGGGGCGGTCTGTCCGGCATTTCAGTTTGCTTTTTTTACTGAACTTTGCCGATATTTGCACGCGTCTGAAGCAGACTTATATCGAAAAGCTATAGATGCTATATTTCTCATATAAGGTTGTTTTTATCTTACGCTCAGATTATGCTGTGAACCTCCTTTCTCTTGCTAGAAATGACACTCTGGCAAGGTTCTCTACGGGGATGAAGTGTAACTGGTAAGCGCAATAAAACATCTTCGAACTAGAAAAGGCTCGGGAATTATGAAAGTATTGTCCGACAAGATGCAAATACAAGGGCATAGCCAGCCTCAAACCAATGTTACACACCGACGGGGGAGGATGGGGGCGGTATACCCCCTTCTGCAGCCATTTGTATAAACGATGGTAAAACATACCCTCGGTTAAAATTAACCGACGGTTAAATTCGCGGTTAGGTAACCACGACGGTTAAATCGTTTGTATAAACGCGTTTTACTCAACGGTAACCTTACCAGAAATGGTATGTTTTAACCCACGGTTAAAGTTACCAAAAATCCCAAAATGCAACACAATCGTGACGTCATTTTCCCGCAAAGCTGTCAGGTGAAAGGTAAATATTGATTGTTTATTTAGTCTGAATGATCCAGACGTAGATATTTCATTCTCCGAAACACAGTTACATCACATGGCCCCTCTCGGCGTGGGTTCAAATCCTGATGAGGGATATGAATTTTCATGAGAGGCAGTCTCCCGACTGACGGATTTTCATGAGAGGCAGTCTCCCGACTGACTTACGGAATGCCGATGGTTCTACCCGCCTTAACTTGCCCTTGCGGGCAGTTGAGTATGGGGTCTTCCTCCATCATTAAGAGTCGGGCATCGCTACATAGCTGAAATAATGTTGATGTGATGTAAAACCCATATAAAGAAAAAACACAGTTACAGCTTAGATCATTCGAGTTAGTGTTCATTATGGTTTGCCTAAATAACACTTCGAGTAGGTACACAAGTTACTGTACTTATTACGTTATCGACAACAGCCCTAGAGATGAATTAACAATTGTCAAAACATGCTCGTCGTCAAATAGTGAATGGGGAAGAGAGGATTGCAACAGAAAACTATAAGGAATTAGTGCATTAGCTACGTAAGGTAGCTTAGCTCCAAATCATCACTGTAAAAGCTATCTAACAATTGAGGTATGAAGTAATTTGTCTTTCCACGCATGCCACACTTCCCTCAAAAAACGATCGCCTGTTCATGTTTATACATGTACAGTGTATGTCAAATGATATACTAAGTACGAAACGTGGATTTTAAATGTGACACATTGTCCTTGGTTACAGTATATATGTGTTCAAAACATTATTCATGAGCCACAGGGGGACCTGTGTAAGTGGACAAGGTGATGGACTCGTTACCCAAGGGTTCTGGGTTCAAGCCCACTGGTTTTGTACGAATATCATTTTACAAAACACTTCAGAGTCCTAGCCTGGTATCATTGCATTCCAGGAAGTGGTAATAAAACAATGTTTACACAGCTGTGGCAAACCGTGAGTTTCAATGTACATCCTATTACTCCATTAGGGAGTTTGTGAATGGTTCAAACTAAAACAGGATTTTATAAGGCAATTAAATAGTATAAGTTCTGCATTTCATTAGTGATGCGACAAAGATGTTGCCTTGAAACTATTGGAACAAAAGTGAACACCATTATAGCTCATGGAAATAGATTTCTTAATTTGTCTCACTATCTTCTATATTTTTCTGCTGCAGTTGTGACAAAGGATGTTAGCATACAGTATAAAGTAGTAAATGAAAGCATTCTCAAACAATTCATGTTTTACATTTTTCAGAAGTTGTTTTTATATAATTTCAGCTTTTCAGTAACTGAAACAGAACATACATGAATGTCGACTCAAAACAGATGTCCCTCTGTCAATCTCAGGTACAGTAAATGTATTTTGATCATCTAAGCACCATTATTCTTCATAATGCCTTTAATACAACTCTTTTCCCAATTAAAAAAGGGTAAAACAAATCTTCAGGAAATAGCCCTTTTAACAAAGTGATAAATGCTCATCATGATCAATTATTGTTCCTTTTTTGTCACATGAAAAATTGTGGGAGATACCCAATTATGAGAACAAACAAACATACATGTACATGTATTTCTAAAGATATCTAACTATTCCTGTGACTGGCTGCCAATGGTTTCTATGATGAAATGTTTTTGTGTCTTTGGAAGGTCTCTTTGCTTAATATCATATTAAACAGTTCCATTACAAAGATCATTTCTTAATTGGGCCTGAGCTTCATTAAGTCAAAAGAAATGCTAGTATTCCTCCTTGTATATGAGGTCAGTTTGTATTTAACCATGTTGTTTGTATCACTCCCTCTAAACATGTCAAATGTACTCTATTATCTACTTATATTTTTGATTTTGCAGAAAGCAGGTATTCCAGGACAGCAGAAACTAGAGTAGACATGGAAAACTATTCTAAGAGTGTATTAAAGTGGACAACATTTCCAAGTTATTTCAATATCCATTCATGAAATATTTGTAGACAACATATTTCAATATTATTTTTCCTTCCAGTCTACATTGTGTGTTAAATAGAGGGAATGTAATGCATGCTAGGGGCCTCTGTGGCTTAAGAGTAACAAACTTGAAATTGCATGACCCATCTCTGCATGAGCTCAAATCCCTGGTGACTGCATTTGAATCTTCATGAGATAATCTTCTGACTGACAAGAAGAATGTGGAGGGCTCAATCTTGTCCAACCCTTATGGGCATTCATGTTTGGGAAATTTCTTCCTTTAAGTGTACTGGGCATCACAACATTTCAGAAATATTGACACAATGTAAAGTCCATATAAATAAATAAACCATGCTAAACACAAATCCTTTCTGTAAAATTTATTATAAATTATATTGTACAAGCAAATTTAATAAATGTAGGTCTTTGTAATCTTCTGGACACTGTATGTTGTGCTGCATCTGAAAAAAAAGAAGCATGTTCATTGAAAATTTAGTTTAAAACTTTCAAACATAGTATAAACATCAAAAAAAAAAATCATGAAAACATACCATATTTTCAATTGTTAGTTATATTTGGTATAACAAAAGAGAGCAGGAGTCATGTAGTATAATCTTATTTGAGGTGCTATCATTTAAGAGACTTTTTTTTACCTATTCCTCATGTGATATCATCTGGAATTGGAATTCTGTCAAGTCTGTCATTTAGTTTCATGTATACAGTGGAAAGTTATGTTTTGTATAAAAAGACATATAATAAATATTATAATCAATACAGCTGATTACTGTTTTTTTTTTCTCAATGTTTTAACTGCACAGTATTGTTTTGTGTTTATTGCTGTGTCAACATTTGTTCAGTTATATTACAGCTTATCTGAATTGCACAAGTACTTATGCCAAATTCATAGAATCAGCCTTACCTGGATTTGAGTATTGAATATGAAGGAATGGTCTGCATGTGTACCAACTACCTCCAGAGATAACACTTTTGTCAGTCTGAAAATAAGAAACCTTTTTCCATCAGTCATGTGATCTATCTTAAACATATGTAACATGTGATGAAACCAAAAAAAAAAACAGGTAAAGACTATGTCTTTAATCTACTATATAAGCTTTGGAGGAAATTGTCTGCCATATAAATTATAAACATCAATTCATAAAAAAACAAATATATATTTTAATTTCAAAAGTGGACTACTTAAAGTAATTGATTTCAGATATACTCATATAGGATTAAACCCTTCCTTTCATTGTTTTACCTTTAAATGCACTTGAAGCAGAAGACAAAAGAAACCATTGTGACAATAAGTGAAATTGCTCAGCATGAGCTGCTTTAATGTTACATGTAATTTCCAATTTCATAGTCCAAAAGGCCATTTCTCATAATTGATGTGTCTGATGTGATCATTTTTGGCAACACTCAAAATCCAAATTGAGGAAGAGGGTTAATACTGTTAACTCATTCCTTCATATAAACAAACTGTAATGTACCTTCAGCAGAAGACCTTATAAACTGCTGGTGAGTAATGGTTAGTGTCATGGACTTGAAATTGGACAACTGATTCAACAATCGGTTCAAAACCTGATGTTTGCATATATTTGTGTGGAGTGTCTTTAGGCAAGACTCACTTCCTAGCCTAGACAGAACTCAGGCAACATGTACAAATGTTTAAAGAATGGTCAAAGTGATAACTCTGCCATACTGGTTCTTTGAAAGCAAAAGGAAACAATGTTATTTAAAGGTCTTTCCTTCAAGACCAATTTCTCCTTTTATCAAAATGGTATGTTACTAAGATCCCTGTTCTCTCTGTCTGGGTTAAGATCAATGAAGGCATATGGATTTTCAAACAGATTATTTCTTGACTGACATACGGAATGGAGGTGGTTCTTCCTTAAGGGCAGTTAAGATTTAGGTCATTCTCCATCTGTTTATAACCATACATCACAACTACACCCAAATTCTTTGCCACTATGTCACTCTCAAACAAACACAATGTGACTTTTCATAATCTCATAGTTTTGTGTTCTTGGTGTGCTTTGAATTTCGACATTTCCCAAAATCCCATGGGGAAACTGGTTTTAATGGTAATTAAAACACTGATAGGTGCTTTTTTCTAAATAAGAACTGATCTACAAATCCCTACCTTCACATGATTGTACATGAACGGCGTTACGAAGAAATGTTTTTGTTTGTTATTGTTTCGTTTTCAGCAGGAAGTCCTCAAAAGGTAGAGGATAATCCCTCCCAATGAAATGTACCGGATTGATAATCGGATAGCTTTTATCAAAAGTGAAAGTGGAGAACTTTAAACTTAAGACAACGCAAATGAAGTTGTTACTGTTAATGCGAGGTGCTTAATAGGCCCCATTATACAAGATCTTTTGTTGATGTCTACATGCTAAACAGGGGCCATGTCTCGTTACTTTTTCGACAATCTAATTTCATTGATTTAAACAATAAACAATGGTCTCACATGTCTCGTAAGCTTCTCTATGAAAAACTGGAGGGTCTGCGTAATTTTGTTTCCCCATAGCTGGTCAGTAGGCGGTCATTTCGTCAAAAATTCGTTTGAAGCGGAGCCGAATTTACAAGATGGCGGCCATATTTAAAGCGGTAACTTTTCTGGTTAAACAACTTACCTTGGTCCTAGAGGTTGGTTACTTTTACCTGGGTTAATTCGCGGTTAAAGTTACCTGCGAGTTTTATACAAACGCTTACAGCGTTTTAACCAGGAATTTAACCCATGGTAAGATTTAACCGTGGGTTAAACTGTTTATACAAATGGCTGCTGATGGGAAGTTTTGAAGTAGAAGTAAATGGTGTGATTTGGCGCCATTTTTCACTTTTGAAATTGATATTACGCACGTGCGTACGTGTATATCGCTGATTACGCCACGGAATAGACCCTTCTTAATTTAACCTCATGAATATTAATAGATTTCCCAGAACGAGGCCAGGTGAGCAAACACGCGTTGTTTACACTACAGACATAGCTGACTATAGTTCCAGAGATGTGGATTTAATACCATCATTAACCTTTGCTTCAGTTGAATGTTACATAAAATCTCATAAAAAGTCATCAGGACCGAAAACAATTGACAGAGGATTTAAATATCCTAGTGAAAACTACATCCATGAATTTAAGGTAAGCAGTTTAGTTGTTTTTAGATATTTACCATAACATACTTTCGGTTTCAATTCAACACGTATATTGTGTATATTTTATACTATACAACCAGTGTTTGCCCATGTGATGTAATTTATTACAACACCACCTGTAGTGAGAATACTGGTTCCACTGGGGCCATAAAGTGTTAATGATTTTTATCTGTCCGAAATCTAAATACTTTATGTTTAAGTTCATGAGGGCTTATCTGTATCCAATACACATCCTCTGACTGACCCCACGCTGACCTTGTCGTAAATTAATTAGCAAGGAATGCAGACTCTCCCACACAAGAATTACCGTATTTATCTTAATAAATTCTCTGAACATTTCAGTAAAAATGACTGAGGACAAGCCAACTGTAACGGGGAAATGCTACCATTCACAGAAAAAAAAAGAAACACCAAACCGAATGACTGTAAGTGAATTTAATTACATTTTTTAAAAACATAAGATACTTATTACAACCATATAGATCATTCATACATTTACTAAATATATAATTACAGTTCAACTTTCGCACAATCTTGATCCAAACAGCTTCTACATGCAGTATGCCAAAATGCATTGCCAACCATATATAACGCCTAAATAGAAATTCTTAACAGGTACGCCTCTACAATGTCTTATTATCTTTGTTGTCATTTATGTTTTTAACTATCATTACTCTCGTTACTGTTTACTGTATTTCCAGGTTCAATTTGTGGAAAGTCCAGATGTGTTGCTTAGCTACAGAACAATTGAAACGGTCAGCTAAGTCTTGTTTAAGTAAACCTCCCCCAGTCTGCACAGAAACATAAAACATTCATCTATAAGCAACAAAGATCTATTTCTTCCAACAAGAGTAACAGTATCACTTCTCTTATAATATGCACTTTGCATATTTTGAGCAGTTGGCGTGATGCAATTGAAAAATGCAATGAATGTAGAATATGAACTGAAACCTGTATAAAAACTGATTAAAGTGTTGTCTTTTGAAAATCTTATTAATCCAAATCTGTCAAAAGCAATTTGTTGCGTTAGGTCTTCACATTCCTTCTGCTTTTGTTCATAAAGTTCTTTATAATTTACTTCTTCTGTTTTGTCTGTTTCCATAGACTCTGGAGTCTGGGCTGTCATGACGCATTCTGTTTCTGAAGACTCAACATCTCTGCAAATGAAAATGATAAAAAATGTTTTGGGGAACTGTATATTTTCTAATTTCTTTTGTAAATGAATTTCAATGTTGCATGTCTTTACCGGCTGTGTAATTGTAATATTGTCATATATGTAAATACAATGCTACATAATGAGACCGAACTCACCTATGCTGGTTGCTGGACTAATTCCAAAGTTGGGGCTAACAGTTTCCTCTTCAGGAGTCTTCTTGGTTCTTTTTTGGGAGTCCAGTTGAAAACAGAGGGTACAGTTCCTGGCTTAAGAGTTTTTCGAAGAGGTGTCCATTTATAATCTTGCTTCTCAAAGTGGTTGGAGCATACAATAGTGGAGTCTGTTATCTGAAAGAGTTAATTGGGATAAACACGGTATTATGATAACTAGCACTTGATCTGTATTTCAAGAAGTGTAATACCAGGTTTTAATCATGACTTTGATATATATATATGGTCAATAATTATTTACATTAAAAACACAGCACATATTAATTGTATCTGCTTTATAAACAAACTTTCTGCTAATTGTTTCTGTTATAAATGTGCAAGGAATACTCCTTATACCTGTAAAGCAATAAAGAGTCTTACCTTAAAAAGGGTCCTTCGTCTCTTCATTTCTTTATAATCCATTGTTTTCTAAGTTGTTCCTTTTTGAGAATTTCATGAAAAATAATGTGCTGATCATATCTATCATCAGAAACACAGCCCGGTACACAACAATGCCTAGCGCTAGACTTGAATATAGCCATTATATATACTACTGATCAGTGTGTTTGCTCACCTAGCCTCGTTCTGGTAATGGAATGTCTGGCATGCATACAATTTGAGAGGGGCCTATTGTACCAATATCCATGTTCAGCTGATCGGGGTAGCGGCCTGTCTTGTATTACCGTTTCGCGTATTAACCAAATTATCCCATTATTACACGCGTCTTGAACAGACAACTTTCTGAAACTTTGAAGGTAGAAGGTAAGTTGCGCATATATGAGGATATTTTTCTTTTAAACGAAAACGTTTTACTGAATCATTTTGCGAGGGCGTGTGAATGAAGTATAACTAATAAGCGCAATTAAACGCATTCGTAATAGACAAAAGTTTATGGAAGAAATCGGTATCAATCGACAAATTATCAGCACACTGGACAAACACTTTCAATTTGTGTGTTTAATATTTACGATAGGGTCTATCTCAGATTTCATTTCTCTCTTCGCTACGATGCCCCGAGCTCGTACCTCTTTTATCACAATATATACAGCGCGTAATACAACACCGGATCATATCCTCTCAGTCAGTATGTTGTCGAAGATAAGCAATACTTTTTAAAAATTGTATGTGTTTTCAACTCATTATTTGAATCATGTCGCTCCTATAAGGGATTTTACCATTCCTAATGAACGATATCGTTATGAATATACTTATTAACTAGAAATACTCTTGTTACCATTATCATTTTCCGTGTGTAGAAGAGATGCTCATGTTTTTAAAGGCCACTCCATGTAATCGGGGGTTTCCGTGAAATCCCGGTAACAATTCAAATAGCCCAGAGCATGCTGGTCACGACCCTCCGATTAGTCCATTGGATTAGTTGGTGTGAGCTGGTATTTGTGTTAACATGTCTTTGGTATAATTGGGAGGTGAAAATGTTGAGGAAGGACGACGTCTCGTTGTATATGTAAGTAAATATTACTTGTTTTAGTGTTGTTGATAAACCAGAGTACAGATGAAACTCATTTAAAACTTTAACCATATTAACGTTTTTGTGAATAGTATATTTTTAAATTGATCGTTTGAACTTGATTTCCCGCCATTCTGAAGTGATAACAGTGAACTCATTAGACTATGCACAGCCCATTTTCTGCAGTGGTTCGAAAAGCAAATATATCAATAAATATACAGGTTGATATGTCCTTCACGGCAAAATCTCGCAATGACTTCAACATGTCGTGGTTTTTTTTTAACTAAAGGACGATAGTCAGCGTTGAGCAATGCTCATAATTATGCATGTTTTCCCATTACACACTAACCAACTATTACCTCAAGTTTTTAAGACTTCAAAGTATAGAAAATTGATTTCTACAGAGAATTGAATATGTGTTTGTCAAATGATCATACGTTATACTGTTTTTTCTTTTCTTTTGTTTTAATTTTAGTTAGTGTTTCAAGACTTGACCGGAAAAACAGAATGGAGGATTCCAAGACATGCATCCCTAAATTTGATTTAGACGAACATGGTAAGATAAGTTGTGTATTATTTATTATCTTTTTTAATCCTTTGTTTGATTTGAATTATTATTTCTCTCTATAATTTCGGAGAAGGCCATATTGTGATAAAAGGAAACCTGAAGTGCTCCATAAGAGCTCTTTACCAAATATCAAATTTTCGACTGTCCCAAATTGAAAGAGTTTGCAGACGACATTTCGAAATGTGTTGAAATTAAGAAATACTCATCTGATAGGGCAGAAAACAATGCGGGAAAAGGGGAATTTGCTTGTTAAGAGCAATTTCTCCTTTTCCCACAGTCGTCTGCAAATTAACTATATCATTGATTCAGAAAATTTCTGGTCCTCAACTGGTTTAATATTTTCTGTGGTTTTATGCTCAGATAAGCTTTACCCATATGTTTTGAACTCTGTTTGTTTCTACTTTTCAGATGCAGTTTTAGAAGGATGATTAGCCACACATCAATGTTATCTCATATATAAATTCAACATGAAGGTATCTATGCCATCGACACTTGTTATTATTTGATTAATTTTCCAATTAATGTTCAAGGCAAAGTTTCATCTTGCAAAAGAGGATACTATGACCCTTCATCCAAATTGTATTTTCTAATGTTTGAGTTAATTCATGTAGACAACAAGTTTGAGATATTTCAACAAACAGTGTACATTTTCCTATGTTATTTTCTGCAATCACATGTACCTATGATTGAAAATGAGATGCAATTTAACTCTTTACCACCTTCAGACGACATTCTTTTTACTTGAAGCAGACAACTTAAGAAAAGCTTTGTAAACATGTGTAAAACATTTCAGTCTTGCTGTTGTGAAATGTGAATAGATTGAAAAAGCATTGTGGCAAAAGGAGAAATTCTCCTTTTGCCACAGAGTGTTATGAAAGTCGTCTGCTACAATACACAAAAATGTGGTGTTAGGTGGTAATGTGTTAAGGAGGAAATTTTGGTGTGTTTGTATTCTAGCATTTGGTGACCAGCTTGATTTTATATTTATTTGAATGTGTTTTAAGATGTTTTAACAATCTTTTGGTTAAATTGTAGCTCACAATTAACATATAGACATTTTCTAATCTTAAACTCTTTTCCCATTTACTGAACTTATTGTGCCATGGAAATAAGCTTTGACTACCATTGTTATTTGATCTTTTGGATGACTTAAATAAGAATGAGCTTATATCTCTCCACCATCGTAACAAATACTTCACTTTACAACATGCACATAATACATTACTTTTTTAAAATTGTTTTTCAGATGGAGATGGAAAGAAAGACTAGTGTACATCACATGTAAGGTAAACCAAGAGCCCTCAAATATAGGTAGCTTTAACTTGTCAACCAAACCAAAATAGGTCAGGCAATAGCAATGTTTGCTTGTAATTGATGAGTCGCAGGCTTGAATCACTGAATCTTAAATGAGGATTTTCCTTTAATGGCAAATTTCAAATGCAGCAGATGAGAACTTTTCAACTGATCAGTGATATTTCATCACCAACAATAGTATCTACAGATATGTAAATAGCACTTTATGGACTTAGTGAATGTGTCAAATAACTTGTGGTTCCTAAAAGCATAATATGAGTCTTCATCGAACAACATTCAGCACAAAATACTGGTTATGTATCCAGGTAGCAGAATGGAATGTGATTAGTATAAATTGCCAGAACTTGTTTCATAGAGACCCCCTGAGGCAGATGACATTACATAACTGACCATCCCATACACACACCTGTTTCATTATTACAGACCTTAGTTTGTATTGATAAGGAGGAAAAGACCTTAATTTCAATAAAAGATAATTGAGAGGAATTATAAGACTGACATGTTCATCATACTTGCATTGTTTGACTCCTTATAAGACTGTCAATGTACACACAACTGTCTCTGTTTCATTATAACATACGTTAGTTTGTACCAATAAGGAGGAGAAGACCTGACTACAGACTGACAATGTACACATACCTGTCTCTGTTTCCTTATTACTGACCTTAGTTTGTACCAATAAGGAGGAAAAGACCTGACTACAGACTGACAATGTACACATACCTGTCTCTGTTTCCTTATTACTGACCTTAGTTTGTACCAATAAGGAGGAAAAGACCTGACTACAGACTGACAATGTACACACACCTGTCTCTGTTTCATTATTACAGACCTTAGTTTGTACCAATAAGGAGGAAAAGACCTGACTACAGACTGACAATGTACACACACCTGTCTCTGTTTCATTATTACAGACCTTAGTTTGTACCAATAAGGAGGAAAAGACCTGACTACAGACTGACAATGTACACACACCTGTCTCTGTTTCCTTATTACTGACCTTAGTTTGTACCAATAAGGAGGAAAATACCTGACTACAGACAGAAAGTGTACACATACCTGTCTCTGTTTCATTATTACAGACCCTAGTTTGTACCATAAGGAGGAAAAGGCAAGCCTACAGACCGACAGACTGACTGCAAACAGTGACCTATTCTGACTTGGTCCAAAGAAAAGCTGCAACATTTGTATCAGTTTTTGAATGAACATCAAAACTGATTTTCGACAGACAAATTAAACATGATGAGTTTATCCAAGTTCACTTTAATGTTTACCTCCATGGAAGAGCATTAGTAAGGCACAGGGTATGAACATTTGGGATACAGCTATCATTTTTCCCCTACTAATCCTGATTTGTTTATCTTTCCAATTTAAGATTTCAAATATATTGATGTCTAGTTGTTTCATGTCTATGGTGGCCATTTATACAAATATGACATGCAGATGAGAAATTGAAACATCTACTGCATGTTCAGTCTTTTGAAAACTTGAATTCTTATTTCAGACTCATTTTGTGACCAGGAACAGGGCTTTATTTTGTAAATGGAATTTTAGCTTTCATGATGCTGTAGTTAGTTGTATTAGCAGAAGGATCTATTATCATTCCAGGAAAAGAATATTTGAATTGTGTTTACATTCAACATGGTGTACATCTATTTATCTAACTCCTTTTGTACACTTTAATGACTTGCTAACAATCAGTTCATTGAAAGTAGGAATTTCCATTAATAATTATTTCTTATACAGGCCAGGGACGGAGACTACAGAATTAATGGAAATTTCCTCTATCAAGATGCTGTTGTTAGCTCAACAGGATTAACATTCAGTAATGTACATGTGCATTTGCAACACAACTTTTAAGGAAAGCATTTTATTATTTGTTACTTTGGAATCTTTACAATAATATGCTAGTATGCAGTATACTGCAAGAATGAGTTTCTCTTTATTACATAGATACCTTTGTACCAGGAACAGGGATTAAAGTTTGAAATGAAAAAAACCCTCAAACCTCATGATTCTGTTTTTCTGGAAGTGTTGCCTATGTCTTATCATTACTGAATTACTGAATATGTTTCACTAAGTTCATATATTTCTAAAGATTGTTAATTACTGCTAACACAAGCTATACTGAAGGCTCTGATTTCCATTTTTTTCTTATTAGTATATGGTGACCAGGAACAGGGCTTTATTCTTACAAATTTCATCTATTATATCATTGAATCTATTGGTATCAAAATTCTTCAGCTGCTAAATGATATGATCACTAGACATGAATGTAAAGCTGCAATTATAGTTTGCATCTTATCAAGATTTTGTTTCCATCTATAATTGTGTCTTGGAAAAGTTACTTTTTTAAAATCTTTCTATCCCTTTTTGCACTAACCCTTAGCCAGAAAATGCTTTGAGGTTGTCACTTAGATTTTAAGTATAATGCCTTCATCAGACAACAACAAATTGAAATTGACATACAACCTGACATCTAGACCTGACTGAACTCTGCCTCAGGAGGATATCTGATTGGTTTGGGAAGAATTCAACAACAGCATTTTTTAATTATTTGTTCTTTGATCTGAGAGTTTAATATGAAGCCTGAACAATGCGGCGCTGGAATAATTCGAACCTACAACCTGTTTAATGCGGCGCTGGTATGATTCAAACCTACACATACGCTGATTAATGCGGCGCCGGAATGATTCGAACCTACACATACGCTGATTAATGCGGCGCTGGTATGAGTCGAACCTACACATACGCTGATTAATGTGGCGCCGGAATGATTCGAACCTACACATACCCTGATTAATGCGGCGCTGGTATGAGTCGAACCTACACATATGCTGATATATGCGGCGCTGGTATGAGTCCAACCTACACATACGCTGATTAATGCGGCGCTGGTATGAGTCGAACCTACACATACGCTGATTAATGTGGCGCCGGAATGATTCGAACCTACAAAACTTAAAACTTGCAAACCCATTACAAAGGTTTAATGTGCCAGTTTCACCACTTACCCTCGATCCTGTAGTGCGAGAGTCTCAAACGTGCACGCGATAGGGATCATAGGGTAGAGAAATATTTAAGACTCTTTTACTCTTTCTCTCGCACAGATATTGTGTGGCTGTGGTGATTCGGTTGTGGCACTGGACTGATAAACCTTATTTATGGTGTCATGGGACTGGCCTCCACGTATGGGTCTACAATGACCCTGGCGACACTGGAAACAGTCTCGAGGACGTCATTACTGACTATCCTTGAGGCTGGCTAACAGTCCCACTAAAGCTACATTCTAGAATTATCATAAACCTTAATATAAGTCTTACAGCAACAGATGTTACCAAAGAGTCAGCAAGACTCAGGCAACACTGGACACTGACTCGAGTTTGAAAAGGTTCCAATGCACTTTCTTAAGGCCTTTCTCAGACCTCTGATTTAACTTCAAGCAAGCAAATCGATATCAATCAGCTGTGATAGTTTAAATGATAAAACACTTCCTGCTCATAGGAAGAGTTCTGGGTTCAAATCCTGGGCACTGAATGAAATCCTTGCTGGCTTGAAAACAGTTCATGATATTTCTAAGTTGTAAAGTGCATTGTTGAATCAAAGTTTAACCCTTACAGTGTTGTTTGCTACTCAGAGTATCTTTTCCCATCAAAATTTAGCAGATGTTTAAGGTTTTGGAAAGCAGACGTCACAAAAATCTATTTTAAGAAAATAACCCAGCAATGTAAGGGTTAAGGGGAAAACATTGTTTTCTTTGGAATGGTATTGTTAATAACCTTCACAAAGTTTCAACAGTGCTTGAACCACACCGACTTGAGAATCTCATAACTGACTTCTTTAAGCTGACCAATAGTCCTACCTCAGCTTCTTTCATTAACAGTCAACCCTATTTTAACACTGATATCAAAGTTTCATTCTAAAACAAAATTCAAGTGCAATTGTCCAAAATTATTATTAATAACTCATTATTAATCCTTATAGTGCTAGAACCAAATTCATGCTAATGCAAACAGGTTGGATCCAGGGAAGCTGCCAAGAAAATTGGCGGCTGGCCTCTGATCTAACCTGTTTGCTACTCTGAGTATCCTTCCTTATCAAAATTATGCAGATATTTAAGGTTTAAGGTTGCAGACAACACAAACATCTATTTTTAGAGAATTACCCAGCATTCTAAGGGTAAAAGCTACTTTCTAAAACTACCATAACTCTTGTAAGTCTTTCCCACAGATGTTACCGAAGAGTCAATGAGACTCGGGCAACACTGGATACTGACTTGAATGTGAAATAGGTTTTCAATGCATTTTCATCCAGACATCTGATTTGATTTCGACCAAGCAGTACATGTATTCATTAATCAACTGTGATAGTTTAAAAGATAAAACACTTCCTACTATTAGGAAGAGTTCTGGGTTCAAATCCTGGTCACAGAATGGAATCCTTGCATATTTGAAAGAAGTTCATTATATGTCTAGATGGTATTGTTCATTGTTGAATCAAAGGTTTAAGGGAAACAATTGTTTACTTTGTAATGATATTGATAATTACCTTCACAAAGTTTCAACCACACTGACATAAAGATGTCATAACCTAAATTCTTATAGTGCTGGAACTGACTTAATGCTTATGCAAACAGGTCAGATTACAGCCAGCTGCCAAGTAAACTGGCGGCCGGCCTGTGATCTATCATAAACCTGTGATCAAGGTTTTGGAAAGCAGACAACATAAAAATCTATTATTAGAAAATTACCCAGGATTTAAGGATTAGGCTGACCAATAGTCCTTATTCAGCTTCTGTCATTAACAGTCAACCTCATTATAACACATTATACCAAATTCTAAAACAAAAAAGTGTGGATTTAGCTTGGGACCTCTGTATTTCAAGTTTGATCATTAAGGTTGTTGTTAGTATGGTTTATTAGGGAAGAACCATAGGCATTCCATACATCAACCAGTAGACAGGCCTCGTGAAAATCATAATTTTGATACAAGGATTTGAGCCCTCATGAAGAAGGGATGCAGAGGGGACAAATGATTTAAGTACTCCAACCACAAGGCTAGGAAAGCCCTCACTTAGCCAGCTATTGTGCTCTGCCTAATGGTATGAATCTGTACACCATTCTCAAAATGACAAAAGGTTGGGGAGCAAACAATAAAAATGCTCCTCTTCATATATCTTCCAGAAAAAAGATCCTCTTTGACTTAAAAGTATTACCTCATAATGAATATTTGATTTCCTTGAATTTGAATATACCAACTAGAGGCAACAGCAAATGAACAAAATATGAAATTTTATGTTGAAAATGCATGAAAACCATCATTTCAAGCTGAATACAAGAGAGATACAGGGAGGAGGTTAGCTTGGCTTCCACCCTTTCCAACTTCCAGTCATTATCTCAAACATTCTATACATATATCTATAATATGTGTATATTTCTCCAACACACCGTCTCTCAATATTTGTCTCAAACTTTCTATACAAATATCTATAATATGTAAGTATAGTTCTCCAACACACCATCTCTCAATATTTGTTTAGAACATTCTATATATATATATATATATATTGATAGATAAATGTATACCCGTACCCCCACACACACAAACACAGCATCTCTCAATATTTGTCTCAAACATTATATAGATCTACCTTACACAGTTATTTCCCTTTTCTTTGAACATTCTTTGACTGCTTCTTTGTCATATATACTGGGCATTTGACCAGAATGCTCTAACATATATATGTCATGATTACGAAGGCTTAAGAGTGTGTTTAATTACAGGGAACATATTTATGAACATCATACGAGTCTACATTAAAGTAATATTTTCCACCAGAATCAAATCAGTCCAAACGAGAATGAAGTGACTAGCTTTACACATGCCCTCATTTATACACATTTGTGTTACTGCACTAATTACAAAAACATTATCAAGCAATTGGGCACCTAAGAAGGATAATCCAATCTGTTTTTGAGAATTTCTACTTCTTGGTCATTCAGACTATTGAGAGAGCAAGTTTGATACAGAATATACGTTACTCTGAAACCTCCTATTAGACAACGTATTCTTTAACAAACCGAAAAGTAGGTCACACTTCTAGTTAAAATTTGTTAATGCCATTTTTTCTTTTAAAGAAAAATGTCAATTCATTAAATGAAATACTGAGGCCATAGCTTCACCATTAAATAGTACACATAGTTATAAAGAGTTCAAGCGTTCAATGTCTTCTGTCAATCTGTCGATGCACCATTCCCAACAGACAACTATTATAGAGCACTCTCAGACACAGCCATAAAGGGTTTGTTTACTGAATTCCTTTCGTTTTCGTTTTCAAGCCCCCTTTTCAAAAACTTTCAACCATAGTAAGTCTCAAAACTCCATTAGAGATATATTCAATATATGTATCTATTTAGTGCTGGGGACTAGGAACTGGCCAACCTGGTTCAATTC
>OX401413.1:22541311-22579662 GCA_947846245.1 Cerastoderma edule | reverse complement strand
AGGCGTGGCTTGACAAAAAATATTTATATTGTAAAAGGCCTCTTGCCTCAGCATGTTGCAATGTTTTCACAGTTTCTTCATTAACTATAACTTATCAAGAGTTATTTTGGTGTTTCTGTCAAAGAATTACTCAGATCCTCAAGTGTGCGCACTGAACCTCTCACTTCTATCGTAAACCTTATACAAAACGAGAACACTGTATTTTTAAAATCAGAATAGGGATTACTATGTCTATAACTTTACATGTTTCTTTAAGTACATTAAATACCACAATTTCAATCTAGCTCTTGCATGATAATTAAGGGAACACAAAGTTACATGAAGGGCCTCAGGTACAATTTTAAAGAAAAATTTTAATGTACATACCAGTGCTGAGAATAACCTCTTAATAAAATAACAAAAAATGATCTAACATACAGTTGAATACACATTATTATCTGTTACACTTAAAATAAATGAAGACTAAAAAAGTGAAAACTATTCTATTCAAGTACCCTATTAAGGCCTCAATAATTGCTCAATGCAGTGCCTCATGGACACGCCTCTCACCTTTTTATAACTGAAAAACCTTGCAGGTTATATAAGCATGTTAAATGGGCTGATGTATACATTAAATGTAACACTAGCATAAATCTAGAGAAAAAATCAATTGAAAAAGTCAATTTTTTGGGGAAAACCCCTTTTCAGGCCTCATTTGTTTCAATATATGCACCCATTTTCTCATTAAAAATTAATTTATCTAGATTGAACGACAATCTGCTTCAAAAAATGTAAGAATAAAAGTATATCAACGCTTCTATCAAATAAAGGTAAGTACAAGTAAATTATTACTAAAAAAGGCCCTGGCCCCACCTTGGGGCCTCAATGTTTTTAGAGACAGGGCCTTTCATGGTGTCTCCTGGCCTTAAATGAAGTTATAGAAATAAACATACCAGTGCTGAGAATATCCTCTTAATAAGATAACAAAGAATGATCTTTCATACTCTTACACATTATTATAAGTTACACTAAAAGTGAACGAAGACTTAAAAAATACAAATTATGTTCTATTCAAGTACCCTATTAAGGCCTCTTTAACTGCTAAATGCAGGGCCTTATGGACATGCCTCTCACTGTTTATAACTGTAAAACCTTGCAGATTATATAAGCATGTTTAATGGGCTGCTCTAAACATTAAATGTGACACTAGCGTAATTCTAGAGAGAAAAAACAATTGAAAAAGTCATATTTTGGGAAAAACACCCTTTTCGGGCCTCATTTGAAACACTATCTGCACCCATTTTCCTATGAAAATGAATTTATTTAAATTGAACATCAGTATGCTTAAAAAACATTAGAATAAAAGTATGTTTAACCCTTTTTATCAAATACAGGTAGGTACAAGTAAATTACTACTTAAAGAGGCCCTGGCCCCCCTTTGGGGCCTCAATATTTTGGGAGACAGGGCCTCTCATGCGTGTCTCCTGGCCTTAAATGAAATGTGTTGACCCAAACTCTAAGTGTGCCAAGTTTGGTGCTTTTATACAAATTTGCACAATTATTGCACTCTTGGACCAGACTATAAGGATAAACATTGATGTGACCACAGAATAAATCAATAACTCCTTTTACCTGTATGTAATTTCTACAAAGTACATGTACATCTGTGCTTCAGTTTGAACTACAGTTTTGATTGATTTTAATCTAAATGAGAGGTGTTCTGCTGGCTGAATCACATAATTATTCTGATGGTTCTACTACCTTACAGGTGGTTGAGTTAGGGGTAGTCATCCACTCATCATAGGCAAGGTATTTCAATAATCCTAACAAATAGTTAAATCTATGTAAAAACACTATAGTGAAACTTACTTCCCTTCAACAAATCATATGTGTGTTCCTCTTCTTATTCTGTCTCCTAATCTAAAAAAAAAAAAAAAAAAAAATTATGTAACACTAGAGGAAATTTCTGTACAGTATTTCATATCCCAATATTACTATGCTTTCTTTAATAATGTAAACCGTTATGTATATTGATAACTATTAAACATATACATTTATTTTTGGTTAATTAGCGTAGCGTTATTTTATGATGTCATGTTTGATGTTCATATTTAAATTCAGTATCCTGATGAAGGCGTAAGCCAGGAACATTGAAATAAAATAGTTTCATAAAAAACTTAATTTTTCAAACAAATGTCTTAAATGTTTGGAGGCACATCTTCAACATCAGAGATCCAGGTTAGGTACATTTAAAAGTCTCTTTAAAGCAAATTCTCCTTTTCCAACAATGTTTTCTGCCCTATCAGAAGATTATTTCCCAATTTCATCACATTTTGAAATGTCGTCTGCAAACTCTTTCAATTTGGGACAGTTGCAAATTCAATGTCTGGTAAAGCATTTAACCATTAGTTTTATTTTGTTGATTAACCACAATGAAGGGTTTTTTATCTAGCAACTAGCCCATCCACTGACTGATATCGCCTGCCTGATATAAATAAGTGATATCAGGTCAATGCGTCACGTGATGTATCACATGATCAACATTGCCGGAACTACTTTTGACCTACTGAAACGACCAACGCATATACACAATGGAGTCAACACGTCCACAACAACTCAAGATTCCCGATAATTTTGATATTTTAATTTCAAAATCAAAAAACAAAATATAACTGTTTATGAAAAAAGATTAAATGCATACAATAAACTTAAAAACATAACTTTGAAAAGTTCCTGCATGAGAAAGAAGGCAAATCCTCAATAATTATGAAAAAATAGGAAAAAGATCAATGAATGACCTTGATTATTGAGCAATTACTCTGTATTTGCAGTAATGTTTGTGATTTGATTTAAAATAATTTACACCATGACTTAACGATACCCTGCTATGCCTTGCCTTAAGCAAATGATTTTGATATCACTGTGACAAAATAATTATTTAACTGTTCAATATGAGCAATAAATCCTTTTGCCATGATGATCTCTATTCTCTACCTGATATCTTGAGAAAAACATTATTTTTCATATCATAGACTAATCATACATTGGTTAATAACACCAACTTGCTATTTTCTTCTAAATGGCAAGAATTTGAAACACTGTGAAAGAAGGGGTTATCACTTATGTCAAGCAAATTTTCCTTATTCACTCTTTTTCTTTCAAATCTTAAAGAAAAATTACAGAGGCAAACTACTATAAGTTTATGAATGTGTGTAAATGAAACAATTACAATTTCAAAGCAACACATTGTTAATCATCCCAAATTCATAAAGTAGACTATATGAATAGAAATCATTTTTTGAAAAGAGAAATTGCCTAGTTTAAGAAATTACCCTTCAAATAACATTTTCAAGAGTTTTCTGTTGATATCAAATAGTATAAAATAATGATGTATGCTGTTTTGATACATCTTAAGCAGAAATATTCAGAAATCAATGTGTTGATTTATTGGAAGGGTCCAAATCATTAAGGAAAAATGAAAACATTGACTCATATTGAATTTTTTTTATTTTCTCAACAGTTTTTTTTTTCTATAGGTGTCTACACACAACTCTTATAACATTGTCATTGTTTGGAAATCATTTAATAACAGGTTAATAACAGTTATTAAGAGGAATAGCTTAAAAGAGGTAAAATTCTCTAAATTTTCTTGTTGCTCAAGTCAAATCAGAAAACAAAATCCAATTGCCCCCATTCTTTAGATAAGTGGAAAAGGTAACTATTTATTTGAGGCTGCCTTCAATGTCCTATATTATATGAGAAAGGCCTACTGGGATTTGACTCTCCAAAAGTACTCACTGGCTTAACAATTCAAGGATGAGGGGGAAATCTGGAAACTTCACTTTTTGTTCAGTTGTCAAGTTTGAATTATAGTTTATCTCACACACTTGTTGAAACAGATCAGAACATCTGGCTCTGTTACCTTACTTAAATGTAACATTTTCAGTGAACTATTTTGAAATATGTCCATTTTCTAAAACACAGTATAGAAAACACTTTAAGTTATCCATAATCCTTTTAAATTTTTAACACAAGAATCTGATGTCTGGAATATCCAATGCAAGCATATCATCACAGTTCTTTCTCTCAGACTTGGCCCATCAAGTTAAGTGAATTTTGTTGTAAAAATCTGGAATTTCACACAGTCCTGAAAGTAGAAATTAAAAGCAATTAAGGAAATGAATTCTGACTGTACATGTACTTCATTTTACATAATTTACACCAGAAAATCAAGCCAAAGACAATTTCAACAGAAACAACAAGATATTAAATAAACATTAATAAACTTTATTCCCCTTTTATCTTGCACAGTTCAATCTTTATCTAAATTTTGTTTAGGTGTGTTTCTAAGGCAGATGATTGGTATGAAAAAAGGACAATCCCATGAAAGCAATGTTTGACAAGGCAAGAATCAATAGAAAAAGAATGACCTCCTACTCCAGGAATGATATGGTTAAAAATGTGAGGGGCCCAAAAGTATTTGTCACCAGTCCAACAGAAATCATGCAAATTACAGGACAAAAATGTTCAGTCGGTGTACAACTAGATCTATTCATATATTTCGAATGACAATAATAAGATGTGCTTGACAATTTAAGGAAACAAATAAGTGAAACCCATCTGCAACTCTCGGTTATAGTGATTGTTGTCCAGAATGCTTTAGCTCTCCATCTGCACACTGAACTCCAGGTTTCTTTTCCACTGATGTCTTCATCCCATCTTTCCAATCATGAATGGTTATGATACCACAACGAATAACAATACATCAAGTTTAATTGCTTCTTTTTCTATGGAACTGTCTTGAATGTCGGATCCATTATATTTAATCAATGCTATGGTCCAAAATCCGCAGAATAATTCATCGATAGACCGTTGTCATCGGATTTTTTTTCCTCAAAATGATGACTGTGTTTACTGTCCTTGTACATTATGTCATAATGTGTAATGAATTCTATGCATGAGTAAACTTATCGAAGCGAGGCCGAATTGAGAACATTTTGTTGGGCGATCTGTTCAATAATGAATTGAAATAACTGTCATATAAGGTATGTCCATCCAGTTATTAAATTTCAGTTGAATTGGGTTTAAAATCGATCAAAACAACGGACGAATTACTTTGTCAATACGTCACTTCGCGTAGTTTACGTCATCGCATACTTGGGCCAAAATTGCTACTTCGGTTGATTTAAATAGAATAAAGTCTATTTCATCGCGCTTTATATGATGAATTGTCTGTATCTTTTTCTTCCAGTTATCGTTACTAGATAAATAGAATATTATGCTAGTGTCTTTTGTTATCAATGTTATCGGTCAGGGTAAGGAGAAATTATAAAGGGCTCGGTAAACCTCGCCCATTATCAATTCTCCTTACCCTGACCGATAACATTGATAACAAAAGACACTAGCATAATATTCTCTATATAAAAAGGCTGGTTGGAATTGAATTTTCAACAGTATTTCAGTCATATCATGGCAGTCATCAAACCTGCATGTTCATGGTATATCTTTATCAACATGGTACAATATTTCTGAACCCATTGACTGCTTTCCCATATGAAGATGATGGCAAGTCAAACTATAGCCCCTGTATGTGCTTGCAAAACTGATTATGTCTATGTTATCAAGGTATTTTGGACAAACACCCACATTCTTTCCTCTAATACTTGATTTCTTTTAAACTAATTTATTTTACATGAATTGTGATGGAAGCTTGATTCTTATTTAATGCACTCTCAATGAATACTAAAACAGTACTTTTGTCGCTTTGTGGGTTTAAGTCCCTGCCATTTTTACTCGAAATTCCAGGGCCCTTAATATGTACAAGAGGCCGACTCTCTAACACTGCTTGAATGTCACCGACAAAATACTTTATTTGATACTGACACTTGGTCTGCTTATTTAGTTCCTAAATAACTACTTACTTGTTGCCATCCATACTTTATGCAGATCAGACAATTTGCTGTAATAGTATATGGCAACAAGTATCAACCATTCAACAATACTTATTGAGTAGACAAAAGAATGGGCAAATTTATCCTGCCAAGTACTTCATATATTATCAAAATGATTAGTATAGAAGATTATAATCTATACCCTGAAAGTATCATTTATACACATTTTTGGAAATATAACATGCAGAAGCTTTAGAAATATTGCTTTTCAATGAATTTTCCAAAGTGTAGATATATGATTTCTTTTAACTCAGTTTTATATGGCTTTAAAGTAATAGAAAATGCCAAAGCAGTCAAACTTAGGACATAATTTCAGAAATGGCTTTACTATAGACCACTTTACAAAGGATGCTACACCAGTCAATAATCTGGATACGTATCTGGCAAACAAATGACAACATAAAATAACCAGTAATGTCAAAACTATGGTAAAATCAAAGGGATGAGGAAAGAAATCCTGTTAAAAGGGAGCAACAAAAAGTTTCCAACACCTTTCAATTGGAACCAGAATTTTGGAACAAAATTGCATCTCAGAATAAAATATTGGGTGATGCATGTGACAGCAATGTCATAAGTTTTCATCTTGTACAGTGCTATAAGTTAAGTCTAATTTTTTTTTTCATTTTACACCTAATGTGGAATATGTTCTCACAGCTCAGATTCATCACTCTTAACCCTTTATCAAATGCCAAATTTTAGATCATCCCAAATTGAAAGAGTTTGCAGATGGAATTTCAAAATGTGTTAAAATTGAAAAATAATCCTCTTATAGGGCAGAAAACATTGTGGGAAAAGGAAAAATTGCTCAATATGGCCAATTTATCATTTTCCCACAATGTTTTCCAGAGCCATCTGCAACAAAGTGGTTAAATGTCATTATTGTTTGGTAATGGGTTAATCCTGCTTACTGGATACATAACCATTACTCCCATGGATTTGTAGGTTTGTCTCTGTACTTTCACCTGCTAATGGAGATTGAACCTGGGACTCTAGGTACCAGAGGCTGACTTCTACCACTGCAGCATTATCACCCACATTTGTTATTGTCAGGGGATGAAATGTGTACGTACTGACATCAAGATTCCAACAAAGCTAATGCTGACCAAACATTTCATACATCATCTCTTTCTATTTACAATGATGATCATATAATCAAAAAACATTTTGATTTGTCCGTTCCGTTGAATTACAAATTCTAGTCTTACGGGAGTCCTCTATAAAATACAATTGTAACATTAACAGTGTCCCCATGGGGTGAACTATGGATTACCTCAGTGCTATCTTGTTGAGACAGTTTAAATCTGTTTGTCTCTTCTCCATGTGCCTGTCTCTGGTGGCTATAATGTACAACTCACAGCATTCTCCATTCTCTTCTGAAGGTACATGTATATTAGTTTTCAATTATCATATAAAAACATGCAAAAAAAACTGTTTAAACATGAAAGAAATCTTAACTGCCTATCATCACTGAAAGGATTTTTTAAGAGTCTTTAATGATGTTATTTCATAAAGGAAGGTGGAATATTCAAATAGAATAGAGATGCAGTGGACAATATAAATGTATTTTGAATTATATTTTATTCGAGGAATTGGGTAGAAACTTTTTTGACAATACAACCTTCATTATCATGAGCAATTTCCCCTTCTGTCACAATTGATTCTGGAGTCTTCAGCTGAAGGTACTTTACAATGTTACAGATAGGGTCAAGAAGTTCAATGTATAAGCATGGTGTCCAAACTTACTTTTGGAAGATGTTACATGATAAGTTCTAGGTTATAATCATTAAACCAAAAATTAAAAAGTGCTGAAGAAATTGATACAGTCAATAATATCATAGTAAACGAACGATAATTATGGTGTGTAAGGCAACTTAAGGCGTAACCCATTACCAAACAATATTGGCATTTAACCAGTTTGTTTCAGACAACTTTGGAAAACATTGTGTGAAAAGGAGAAATTGCTCATTCCTTTCGCCACAATGTTTTCTGCCCTATTAGAAGATTACTTTCCAATTTCATCACAGTTTGAAATGTCTTCTGCAAACTCTTTTATTCTAGTTTAATAAGTTAAGTACGTTAGTGGTTCAGCGATTTTATGTATGGATGGTTAAGAAGGATGGCCACGACCTTCACATACCTATGAACGTGGATAATAAAGAATTACATAGAAAAAAAAAACTTAATTTGGGACAGTAAAAAATTTGGCGTTTGGTAAAGGGGTTAAACCTGTCTTGTAAATCGGGACCCCTACAACATACTAGTAGATTATCATACAATTAACGCATTCTTACACATTTTTCTTGTTCCAAAACTCTTGAAGTTAAATTTCATAGTATTCAACTGAGACAATAGAGTTCTTGTCATGAGTTTTAAACCGTTTTTCACCCATTACCAAATAAATAACGACATCAAACCACTTTGTTGCATACAGCTCTGGAAAACTTTGTGGGAAAAGGAGAAATTGCTCATAACAAGCATTTTTTTCTTTCCCACAATGTTTTCTCCTCTATTAGAAGATAACTTTCCAATTTCATCACAGTTTGAAATGCCGTCGGCAAACTCTTTCAATTTGGGACAGTCATAAAGTTGGCGTTTGGTAAAGGTTTAAAGCAGTATATCAATTTTGTATAAAAATTTGACGTAAATTGAGTTGCAACAATTCAGTCCATTCAAATACAATGCATTTATTTTTAACTGTAACCTATAAAGTGCAGAAAGTTACACTCTCTTATACTCTTGGTACAATTTGAGGAAATGATATGAGACCCTTTAACAGCCTGATGACTAATATGAACACGGTTATCATTAGCAAAACTGCAAAATTCATATCTGTATCATGCATAGAAAAAATGTATCAGTAACAAGTTGATTTTCTTAAACAATTTCAATCTTTGAGTGTTTATGATTAATAATTATTTTTCCCTGTCTTACTTGTAAAGAGTTTTAAGTATATCATTCAAGAAAAAAACATTGCTTATTATGTTTGTTATTATACAGGAACTGCAACCATGAAAGGATGCCAGTCTACTCAATCCTTTACCAAACACCAAATATTTGACTGTACCAAATTAAAGAGTTTGCAGAAGACATTTCAAAATGTGATGGAATTGAAAAAATATTGAACTGATAGGGCAGGAAATATTGTGGGAAAAGTAGAAATTGCTTATTAAGAGCAATTACCCTTTGCCCAAAATGTTTTCTTGATTTGTCTGCAACTAACTGGTCAAATGTCACTATTGTTTGGTAATGGGTTAAACTTGATGAAATTGTATAATAAAATTACGTTATGATGATTGAATACTTAACATGAGCAATTTTCTTAGTTGACAACAATGATCTTTTGTGATGAGCGCACTCAAATTGAATGTATTACAGTATTATCATAAAAATGAGTTTGGTTAAAATGTATTATGTATATTTGTTGTATTGTTGGCCAGTGGCCTTTTTTTAAGAATAAATAAATAATTATTACATTTCCTGTTTTATTATAATTACGGTTGCCATAGTCAACAGGAAATGTAATTAAATCTAAAATGTAATAAGTTTTGATAAAATGATTGGATTAACTTTGTATTTAACTACTAACTATGGTTACACTAAACATAAAAAATTTGCTTGATTTTTTATGCGGACTGACTCAGAGCGATTTATTTAAAAACCTGTTGGTAATCGTACTGTGAGATACTTTAGAGCATTTTCGATCAATGTTTACTGAACGATGATACTCAATGCACATCTTTTGTGTAAGAATCTTTGTACATTTGTACGATTACCAACAGGTTTTGAAATTAATTGCTCTGAGTCAGTCCATATTAGAATTTAAGCAGATTTTTAGCATGAATAAAATAGCGAAAAAGATGCGTCTGCATAAATGCCACATTGGTCCAACAATTTTATTAAAACTTTTTACATTTTAGATTTTATAACATTTCCTGTTGACTATGACTATTTTAAGAATTTATTTAGTAAAACTTGATGAAGGAAAAGGAGAAACATGACTTGGTCCAAAAAATAAGTTATGCCAACACAAAATGTAAATAATTATTATACAACTCACCTTTTTCATGACATTTCCCTACTTTTGCACATCTTACAAACAAATCTTTGTTGTTGACTAAAATGAGAATAAGGTAAAACGATCATAATGTGACCTCTCGGACATTAGCAAAACAAACATTTGCCTCGTTAATATATTTACATAAGTTTATTTTCAAGAAGTCATTGGAATTCGGTACAGTTCATCTTCAAGAAGTCATTGGAATATGGTCCAGATAAAAGATTAACCAGATTTCTATTATGCAAAATCTTTGCCTTCTTAAAATGTATTTTATTTAATAAAAGCGTTTAGTAAACAAGTCCGATAAACTTCTTTGAGAGCATCTTGTATGTATTATTTATGACAAGTGCCTATTTACACCCATGCCTAAATCATGCTCTGCTGTAATTTGCATTAAGTACTAATGTTGAAAATCTCAACTACCAAACATAGTGCAAATGACAAATATTTTAAATCTTCTATTATGCCAGAATAAAAGCTGGTTTTCATAATTATAATCTAGCAAGAATCCCAAGGTTAATTATTAAAGAAAAATTCTTATTGATTGTTCACAAAATATGATACTACATGTATATGGTTACCATGTAAACATGTGGTATAAGTGGGTATCGGCATATTCCGGGATCCATCTAGTCCAAATGATCAAGACGTAGATATTTTATTCTACAGTCACAGCTTGGATCATCCAATCGAAATCCTATCACCATTTTTCTGAAAAAAGTGTTTTGCATCTGGAAAGTCCAAAACACACCTTCTTTGAGTTATATAGCACAAAAGTTATCCTTTAACCCATTACACAACAAATACTGACATTTGACCAGTTTGTTGCAGACAACTTTGTAAAACACTGCGGGAAGAGGAACAATTGCTCTTAACTAGCCATTTATTGCTCTAAACGAGCAATTCCTCCTTTTCCCACAATTTTTTCTGCCCTAGTAGAAGATTAATGTCCAATTTCATAAAATTTTGAAATGTCGTCTGCAAACTCTTTCAATTTAGGACTGCCCAAGATTTGGCGTTTGGTAAAGGGTTAATCACAATCACTTAAAATCTCAGTAGCTACAATGGTGATTTGAAAAAGAAGATTAATTGCAGAAAACTTAAATTGATTCCTAACTGACTTGAATATACACACCTGTCATAGAATCTAATGTCACATGCTGTTTCCCAGCAAGAAAGAATATTACAACACATTGTCAGAGACATAGATAACATCTATGTCTCTGACATTGTTAATCAATAACATTGCTTCACATTGATACACCTACAGTAGAAGACTGAAGAAACCATTGTGAACCATTGTGAACCATTGTGAACTATAATGTGAACAAGGAATAATGGTGTGAGATAAATGTTTTCATTGTTTTTCACAATCATTTATTGTTTATGTATATCATAACATCATAAAAGAAACATTAAATACAGTTTTTTAAATTACTCTCTGCAGTTGCTTCTAATTTGAAAGAATCACAATTACAAAATAAGGTAATGGGTTAATTATTTTTAAATAAGATGTCCTTTATCAAGATGGTGGATAGTTCTATCTTTTAATACCATTTTTTATTCACCATTAACCGTCTAGACAGACCTTAAACCTTTGATAGCCCTTTCCCAAATGACAATTTTCAACTGTCCCAAATTGAAAGAGTTTGCAGACGACATCTGAAAATGTGATGAAATTAAAAAATAACCTTTTGACAGGGCAGAAAAAATTGTGAGAAAAGGGGGAATTGCTCGTTTCAATTGCAATTTCTTCTTTTCCCACAATGTTTCCCAGAGTCGTCTGCAATAGTCGAAAATATGCAAGGCAGATTCCGCTATTAACAGGATTCGAACCCATGACTGTTACTCACAAAGGTAGTCCCTTTAGTGACAGTGTATAAATAATATTAATATTATCAAAATCAAAGATGATCTGTTTTTGTACCTAACAAATCCTTTCTTTTAAGTCAAAATAGATTTATGTCTCAGTACCTGTCAGGAAACAGTCACATTTCTTTGAATAACTATATTGGTGAAGTCTCCCATACCCGAAAACACAGTTCTGGTCTTCGGGTGCTGATGTCTCTATGTATGTAGTTAACTAAGCAACTTCTCTCTACCACATGTCTGATTCACTTTGTTTGCCTGTGAGAATAGATTGTACACTCAAATTGGAAATTATGACATGTAGAAACTGAAGGCAGTAACTTAAGATAATTTAAAAAGTTCAAACAATAGCATTCTTTTCATAAAATTGGAAACGGAATCAGCATGAGAAAAAACACAAACTGTTCCTAGACTCATGCAAACATCCTACAAATATTTAAAACAGTTAAGAAAAAAAAAGCTTCAAAATCATAACAAAGTATTTGAAGCCATTTTAGAAAATGAAATGTTGCTTGTCAAGTTATTGAAAATCTACTTAATGTATATGTAATGTCCATGAAAATCTTCTTCTTTAATGTATATGTAATGTCCATGAAAATCCTCTTAATGTATATGTAATGTCCATGAAAATCTACTTAATGTATATGTAATGTCCATGAAAATCTACCTAATGTATATGTAATGTCCATGAAAATCCTCTTAATGTATATGTAATGTCCATGAAAATCTACTTAATGTATATGTAATGTCCATGAAAATCCTCTTAATGTATATGTAATGTTCATGAAAATCTTCTTAATGTATATGTAATGTCCATGAAAATCTTCTTAATGTATATGTAATGTCCATGAAAACCTTCTTAATGTATATGTAATGTCCATGAAAATCTTCTTATTGTATATGTAATGTCCATGAAAATCTACTCAATGTATATGTAATGTCCATGAAAATCTACTTAATGTATGAGCCATGATCTGAGAAAAGGGCCCTTAATGACAAAATTTTCGATTTTCACATTTTTGTATTTCTTATTAAATCTATCTTTCCTCAGTGTAATGGCGAAATAATTTTGAAAAAATTCAAAATATTAAGAAAGTTATGGCTTTTTAGAAGAATGGCGTTTTATAGGAAACACATAAATTAAGAGAAAATGACGTCGGCCAAATGACGTCGTAAGATTGACTATTTACTTAGAAAGTGGTATTGCTCCCAAGCCATGAATTACTGGGTGTGCATTCTATTTCAACTAAAACAGTCACAGCTAAAGGCACAACACCTTTGTCTAAGCAGTGGCTGTTTGGAATTAATTGGTTAATGTTCTTGTTGCCATGATAACTATTTCTTGATATATATGACACATATGAATACATTTTGTAATTTGCATAAATGACACGGTTTAAATAAAATGCTTATGTTCAAATGATTATAATCTAATGAGCACTACAAACAGTTTTTTGAGAAAAATATTCGTTTTTGTAATCATGATTAAAATATAAGGCAACAATTTATTGTTTTCAAGCTTCAATCATTTAAAAAAAAATGTATGATTACAAATAAATGTAGTTATGGGTTTACAAATCTAATAACATCAAAACTAATTAAGTTATTGTCAAAGCACCCCTTTTAGCTGTCAGGTGCAGGACATGTTTCGTCTTGGTACATAGAACGCACAAATGGTCTGACAGTCCTAAAAAGGTATCTTTGTCTCTCAAGGGTCAGCCCTGCTGGTGTAAGAAGTTGTGGCAGCTGATCATGAACCACTGTGGTAACTCCGGGTCTTGTCATTTTAAGCGTGGTTTCCTCACCATTCCTCTCCTTCCGCACGGTCACAATTCCCGGGTTGTTTGACGAAAACTTGAAATACTGATATTGCCTGAAAGATAACAACCTGTTTGCATCAAAGTAGTTTATAACAAGGTCATTTACTTTATACTTGCAGAAAAAATCAGTGTTTTATGGAGTTATCCACCTGAATGCCTCAATGTCGCTAGTACGATAATAATGATTTTATTCTAAGCTAAATATATGAAAGCATGCTGCTAGTTGCAAATGAGAATGTAAGACTTATTATAAAACTTTACTTCTTAATTCATGTGTAAACTATGACAGTTGTGAAGTTATTGTCTTGTTCACATTGTGGTATATGCATCTTTATTTTGGACGATACTAAGTTTTGTTCATTCTAATGTGTCTGGTATCAGAGAGTATGAAGCTGTAACAATGATAAATCTGAAAATAACAACCATACTAGTACGCAGAAGATCAGTTTACATTATTCCTTTTATTGGCCGAAATAGCACAGCAAGAAAAGCTTTCCATTCACGCCAGTGCCACGAAGGATAACGTATAGCTTCATTCGTCTCTGCTGACTTATTGACAACCTCTTCTAGTTGATTCAGCGAATCACAATCTGATCGACGGAACAGCTGTTTGATGAGACCAAATCCAGCATCCACCCTGCAGCGTGCGTGTCCTGGCACCTGCATCATCAACGTTATCTCGTCATGTTGACCAGACATCACTCTCCACATAAAATATCCCAGAACAAACTGGTTTTTGTTTTGTCCTAAAAAGAAAGAGTTTATGTTGACTACATGTAGTGTAATTTCATTACCGATTCAATATGGAGGATTGTGTGTGAGCGATTACGCAAAATTGACTTGGGTAATTTAACTTACTGAGACATAAAGTTGTTGAACTTGACAGTAAAAAATGTTTTTGAAAACATTGAGGTAAAAGAGCAAATTTGTCCTAATGAGCAATTTCACATTTTGTCACAATGTTTTGTATACAGTTAGTATTTTAATAAACATGTTATAATCCTTGACATTTGTCTTTTCATATTCGACAATTGAATTCGTCAATATTGTAGTCTAGTAATAATGTTATTCCCATCTATCGTAAGTTAATTTTATAAGGGTTGGAAGAGAACAGTTTATCACCCGATTGTACGGGTGTGCAGGCTGACCAAAACTGGCGTAGATAGCAAAAGCACTGTGTTAGTTATTTTCATGGAGCAATTTACATTCTTCGGTTAACATATTACAAAAAGGACAATGTCGGTGTGTTAATGGCACCGTGTTTTTGTTTGTTTGTTTTTTGATAAACTGTAACTGAAGGTAATGCACCTACCTGGACAGTTGTCTGCATGGAATGTACATTTTGGTTCAGTATTGTAGTTGTCCAACGCCCAGTGTATCATGCTGAATACTGCATTTGAACCATGTGCGGAGGACCCATCTGTGCCTATTGTTTCATTCTCATCTATGAGGAAATTCAGTTGTTTCGGTATATGGTCAATACGAATCCCAAATATTTGCACTTTTCTCGCTGTTGTGAAAAATAATGGGCCCATTTGTCGACCATGATGTGGTAGAGACACATTTTGGCAAAAATCAAATGTCATGTGGTTGTATGGGGATCCGTCTTCGTTGCCGTTTAGTGCGCGTGAAATACACTCATTGTAGAGTTCCCGCTCATTCTGTGCAGCTAGAATGTGGTCCCTTAATTGTGCCGACGATTGCAGTTTCTCTTCTTCCTCTCTGGCTTCGAAGACTCTTTTTCGTAATTTTTGCATGTCGCGCATACATCAACCTTAGGGGAGGCAATTTGGATATGGGGCACACAATTGTTCCATATTTTCACAAATGTTGTATATTTTATCTCTCTCAAATCATCTGTTAGTGAGTGTTTATAGTCGCCGTGTATCAATTTTTTGGTGATCTGGCAGTGCAAATATATAGGTGGATAGTTGTCTCTTCCACGAGGTGCTGCAGGTTGGGGCAACCCATGAATTTCGGCGTAGTTTGCGATAAAAGTAACCACATATTTGATATCCTCAAATGATAGTGTGTGTGCTTGTCTTTTCCCTGTGTTTCCATGCTTGCGTGGGACTGCTCCGTGCTGATCAATGTGTTTCAACAGGTTCTTCAAACTTTTCCCACCAATAGAAAAAACCAACATAAATAACTTTTTGCATACTTGCTGACCCATGTAATTAAATTGTCTTCGGTTTCGGACCCGCTTTTTCCCCCGTTTCGTTTCTCCGCTACAATCGTCACTTTTTTCACTACCGGATTCATTGTGACACTCCTCTATGTACCATCGTATTCTGTCTTCGATATTTAATTCTTTATCTTGGAGATCGTCTTCGTCAGACAGATCTATGGCACAGGCCTCATCTTGTGACCCGAATGGTGTCTGAAGAGGTGTATGACCGAAATGGTCTGAAAACACATTCTCCCAATCCTAAAATGAAAAAAGAGTTTAGTTGACTTTTGACCATGAAATCCATTGGGACTTCTATAATGTGTCTACATGTTTCTGAATGTCTACATTTAATCAGGAAAGAAGCACTACTTATGCATTAGCCATGAGATTCATTGAATACCTATTTTTTGTTATATTTTTTCTTTTTAAATATAATTTTTTGTTCGGATATTTTAGATAAATTTTCCACAAGGATATCAAAGGCTTAGCTTTAGAAAAAAAAAAAAAAAAAAACTACGCCGGAGTACGAACCTTGGTCAGCGTTAACAATGGTCAGAGGCACTTACCGTTGCGCCAATACTGCATCCTTCAGTAATGGCTGTTTATATGATTATCATTGATTGCGGTTTATGACAACGTAAAAAGATGTTTACATAATCAAAAGTTAGTTACATGTAAGCGTTATTGTTCACTTACAACAATTAAAACATAGAAGTGTTAAAATACTGTTGAATACTTGAAGAGTCTTGTCTCTCTGCCACCAATATATTAAAACCAGGATACCCGAAACAGTGGGATTTAAATAATATTCGGAGTGGACTCGAAATAAAATTGCATGAATGATCAGCGCCATTAACCATTGATTATATTTTGACTTTGAATTAAAATGTCATCCTGAAGGGAATATTCCTGCATTTAAATATTCCGCTTTTCCTTCATAAACACTGTGTTTTCGATGGTACTAACTCAGGAATAAACTAGACTATCGGGTTGAGGTATGAACTCTGCAAAAATGGCGGGATAGTTTAGTTGTTACGTTCAGACTCGGCGGAATTTTTTATAATTTCATAAACAGCTGGGCAAAACTGATACAGAAAGTGAAAAAAAAAGAACACTAACCTCTTCCATGATTACTAAACCAAGATAAATCCTGATTTGAAATAATCAAATCCTTCTTGTCAGTCAATACGCCGATTCAAAAATCTCTCTCTAAAAATGTAAACACGATCGATATTTATAGCTAAAATGATGACATAACTTTACACGCAGATTTCTTGATGTCGTCGTTGATGTCATTAAGGGCCCTTTTCTCAGATCGTGGCTCGTATATATGTAATGTCCATGAAAATCTACTTAATGTATATGTAATGTCCATGAAAATCTTCTTAATGTATATGTAATGTCCATGAAAATCTATTTAATGTATATGTAAAGTCCATGAAAATCTTCTTACTGTATATGTAATGTCCATGAAAATCTTCTTAATGTATATGTAATGTCCATGAAAATCTACTTAATGTATATGTAATGTCCATGAAAATCTTCTTAATGTATATGTAATGTCCATGAAAATCTACTTAATGTATATGTAATGTCCATGAAAATCTTCTTAATGTATATGTAATATCAATGAAAATCTTCTTAATGTATATGTAATGTCCATGAAAATCTACTTAATGTATATGTAATGTCCATGAAAATCTACTTAATGTATATGCAATGTCCATGAAAATCTTCTTAATGTATATGTAATGTCCATGAAAATCTACTTAATGAATATGTAATGTCCATGAAAATCTACTTAATGTATATGTAATGTCCATGAAAATCTACTTAATGTATATGTAATGTCCATGATAATCTACTTAATGTATATGTTATGTCCATGAAAATCTACTTAATGTTTATGTAATGTCTATGAAAATCTACTAAATGTATTGTAATGTCCATGAAAATCTACCTAATGTATATGTAATGTCCATGAAAATCTTCTTAATGTATATGTATTGTCCATGAAAATCCTCTTAATGTATATGTAATGTCCATGAAAATCTTCTTAATGTATATGTAATATCAATGAAAATCTTCTTAATGTATATGTAATGTCCATGAAAATCTACTTAATGTATATGTAATGTCCATGAAAATCTTCTTAATGTATATGTAATGTCCATGAAAATCTACTTAATGTATATGTAATGTCCATGAAAATCTTCTTAATGTATATGTAATGTCCATGAAAATCTACTTAATGAATATGTAATGTCCATGAAAATCTACTTAATGTATATGTAATGTCCATGAAAATCTACCTAATGTATATGTAATGTTCATGAAAATCTACCTAATGTATATGTAATGTCCATGAAAATCTACTGAATGTATATGTAATGTCCATGAAAATCTACTTAATGTATATGTAATGTCCATGATAATCTACTTAATGTATATGTTATGTCCATGAAAATCTACTTAATGTTTATGTAATGTCTATGAAAATCTACTTAATGTATATGTAATGTCCATGAAAATCTACTGAATGTATATGTAATGTCCATGAAAATCTACTTAATGTATATGTAATGTCCATGAAAATCTACTCAATGTATATGTAATGTCCATGAAAATCTACTTAATGTATATGTAATGTCTATGAAAATCTACTTAATGTATATGTAATGTCCATGAAAATCTACCTAATGTTTATGTAATGTTCATGAAAATCTACCTAATGTATATGTAATGTCTATGAAAATCTACTTAATGTATATGTAATGTCCATGAAAATCTACCTAATGTATATGTAATGTCCATGAAAATCTACTGAATGTATATGTAATGTCCATGAAAATCTACTTAATGTATATGTAATGTCCATGAAAATCTACTCAATGTATATGTAATGTCCATGAAAATCTACTTAATGTATATGTAATGTCTATGAAAATCTACTTAATGTATATGTAATGTCCATGAAAATCTACCTAATGTTTATGTAATGTTCATGAAAATCTACCTAATGTATATGTAATGCCAATGAAAATCTACTTAATGTATATGTAATGTCCATGAAAATCTACTTAATGTATATGTAATGTCCATTAAAAATCTACTTAATGTATATGTAATGTCCATGAAAATCTACTTAATGTATATGTAATGTCCATGAAAATCTACTTAATGTATATGTAATGTCTATGAAAATCTACTTAATGTATATGTAATGTCCATGAAAATCTACCTAATGTTTATGTAATGTTCATGAAAATCTACCTAATGTATATGTAATGTCCATGAAAATCTACTTAATGTATATGTAATGTCCATGAAAATCTACTTAATGTATATGTAATGTCCATGAAAATCTACCTAATGTTTATGTAATGTTCATGAAAATCTACCTAATGTATATGTAATGTCCATGAAAATCTACTTAATGTATATGTAATGTCCATGAAAATCTACTTAATGTATATGTAATGCCCATGAAAATCTACTTAATGTATATGTAATGTCCATGAAAATCTACTTAATGTATATGTAATGTCCATGAAAATCTACTTAATGTATATGTAATGTCTATGAAAATCTACTTAATGTATATGTAATGTCCATGAAAATCTACCTAATGTTTATGTAATGTTCATGAAAATCTACCTAATGTATATGTAATGTCCATGAAAATCTACTTAATGTATATGTAATGTCCATGAAAATCTACTTAATGTATATGTAATGTCCATGAAAATCTACTTAAAGGTCAAATTTCCCGATAAACAAAATTTTCTTTAATTATCGTTTTTGAATTAGGTTATGGTTTCGTTATGACGGAGGTAATGATTTTTTTCTCATATAGAAGCGAAAAATGTTGTTTTTGACTACTTTTATTCACCTTTATCGATTTTTGTGAATGACTTATCTCCCTTGTTGTGACGTCATTTGTGCTTCAAAGTCATATGAACTAACAGTAAGAAGAATCTAGTTCTCACGACGGTGTTTTTGCACAAATTTCGGACATTTTAAGTGTTGAATTGTGTTTGGGAAACATAAATTGGATATTGAATATGGTATTTTGACAGGTCTTCTGGTGTTATTCTGCTTTTGGTCGCAGGGATGCGAGTTTCTCCCGTTTTCCGACGAACCTAAAAGCTGCAAAAAGTTTCGATAAGTTAACTTGACCGTGTTTACTTTACAAATAAGCAAATGATATATTCCCCAAACAAGAACAGTAGGCTGTGTTACTTTCACTTCGAAGACGGCAAGTTTACGCATTGTTAGGCGTTTCCAAAAAAAATGATTTTAATGATCTTTAAATGATCGGACTCAATTCAAAGTAATTTATACAGATGAAGACGCTTCAAATTCATTCTACTTATTGAGTAACCATTATATTTTCCTTATTTGAAACACACCAACAATATTCACTTTACCTTGATGTATTGGTTTCAAGACTGTCAATTTAAACCAGACAAAGCTAAACTCACTTTCAAACACCAATCAAGCGATAAAGCATACAATCATGCATCTTGTTCTTATTTGCAAAACTTGTTTTATGTTTTAACATAATCGTAGAAACGTTGCCATTGTACATAAATGAGACAAAATGAAAATGTACGTTGATTGCTATGATAACAAACCGATTAAAACAAGCAAGTTTCTTTTATCTGCCGTTGTCTTTGAATGAAAATTCAAAGTAATGAATATTTGATATCCGCAAACGGTCTCTGAACTCATCAACGCAAATGATAATGGGTTCGATCTTAACTTAAGCGTCTGCTTTTCGGAATTATTTAAATTACACATCTTATTTTTTTGCCATTGGTAATATTGGTTTAAATGACGTATGTCACACTGAAATGCAGGTGTTCAAACATGATTAATACAAATTTAAATTGATCATTTAGTAATAAGATCACTTAATATATAATTTACACATTTGAACATAATCTCTTTGTTTACAATTTAATTGATTATTGTCAGTTTATCTCACATACAAAGGGTCAATCAACAGACATCGGACATTACAAGGATTAAGGGTCGTGATGCAAATTAACACCAATCTGCCACATTTGCACTGTATGTTTCAAGTCTCAAGTCCTTTATTGTTTAGGCGAAAGATAGCCTCTGGCGTTAATCTCTTAAATATCTCTGTTGTTAATTAACAGGTCTGACACGTTCTGCTATTCCAGACATGAAATAACAAGCGGCAAATCTCACACTTTCAATGCGTGGCAATTAAATTTATCTTAAAAATCCATTGTTAAGATATAACCAATTAAGACCAAACTCTCACAGGATGTTTGGATTGATAAGGTGTCAGGACATATTTATCTCTCAATGTGACTTACGTGTGATACTTTGTCGTTATGATATTCAAAGAAGTGAACATGTTGTCTTTTTTATTAGAATAGTTTGACACTTCAATAAGTATATGATAATCAGTATTCACCAAAACGGTATTAACTCTATGTTTCAACAAAAAAACGTTTTAACATCAATTTCAAGTTTTGTCAAATTGATATTTAAATTCCAAAATTATAAAAAATAAATTCAAATATGTTTATTTAAGGTTGTTAGTAAAATAAACTATGACGATTTTTTTGTTTTAGCTGTTAATTATTAAACCTGTCCGAAAATTAAATGCTCAATATGTCAAGGCTACTTACACGAGAGAAAACGAACATTAATATAAAGTGAATATGAAGAACAATTCTTAAGTTCTTAACAGTTGATCTAGAAAGACGACATCGGAATCAATTTCGAAATCATAGACCTCTTACTGGGGTGGAGTTACTGGAAAGTTGCCGGATGATTTTAACAAATACTCTTAAATGTGCCAGTGTTTAGTTTTGAAATTTGGATGTGTGGTGAAAATGTGAGGTAAAGGATAACCTTCGTATCACAAGTAAGTTGATGTGTAGTGAAAATGTGAGTTAAGGATAACCTTCGTATCACAAGTAATTTGGGTTATAATACGGTTTGTTTGTTCGCAATTTATGATCTTCTCCCGTTTCATTTCATGTATTGATAAGACAATGCAGGGTGAATTTGACAGTTAATAGTTATACGATGTACGGTGTGAAGACAATTCGTTTATTCAGACCTGTGTCTTTGTTTACTACTCAATTAAAACCTTAATTCTAATACACGATCATCGACGAAAAAGTACTCTTGTTTTTTTTTCAACAAATATTAATAAAAATAGCTGTTTCAACAAATATCGTCAAAATTTCAAGCCGATTCTTACATATGAAAACATTTACAAATCCTTTCAAATTTACGCGTTACGTCACTTACTTTTTTTTCAAAAGAATATTCTTATAATATGAAACATATTCAATAAAGAAAATGCACTGTCAATCCAAACATTGACTTAAGGATTGCTATTTCGAGGAAAATCGTCCCAATTTCAAGCCGTTCCTTTCATATGAACGCATTGACATATCCTTGTAAATTCACGCGTTAAGTCACTAATTTATTTTTTCAAATGGATCTTCTTATAATATGAAAACTATCCAGTATACAAAATTCACTGTCAAGCCAAACAATGACTTAAGAATCATTTAATTCAAGGAAAATCGTCCAAATTTCAAGCAATTCCTTTCATATGAACAGGTTTACGCAATGACAAATCCATGCAAATTCACGGGTTAAATTATTAATTCATCTTTTTTCAAATTGATATTCTTATAAAATGAATCATATTCAATAAAGAAAATGCGCTGTCAATCCAAACAATGACTTTAGGATCGTTTATTTGAAGAAAAACACCAATTCTAACCAGCGATCGCTCTTCACGCCCTTTACATGGCGCATTCAGTGGATCACGAGTGACGTCACAACAAAGGGAAGTAAGTCATACGTACTTTTATTAATCGGTGCGCTATGACGGTGATTTATGACGTAATGCGTTATGCTAAAATGTTGCAAATAATTTCAATGTGATTCTTTTACTTCATATTTTAATTTTATGAAATAAACCCAACCTGTACATATGACCTTTAATGTATATGTAATGTCCACAGCCAATGTCAAAACTAAATTAAAAAGAAAATCAAAGCCTAAAGTATGAGAAACTAAAGGATATTGATGTCTAAGATAGCATTTCTCCCCGACACTGACTATAAATGGCCCTGTCTTTGTGTCTAGGACCTCATGGACAAATCTGCTCATTGTGACTGAATTGCCTATCCAAATGGGTTTTTCTCAAATAGTTAAAAAAATAAGATGGAGAATGATGCTGGCTTAACCTGGGCTATAAAGTTACATTTTGTATTTATGTGGTTAAATGAATTAACCAATTTCCTCCCACAGAAAAACCTTTAAGTTCCCTTAATTGAAATAGCAGACGACAGTTGTAAAGTACAAAGCTAGCATTTAAACTGTCATATTTTGTATAAACCATTGTGATAAAAGGTTGGAATTGATATTGCAATGTAAAATAGTTAGCATTATAAATTAAATGATCCAATCTTACCATTCTACCAAAATTTTCCTCAGCCAAAAAGATATCCTATTATGGCTCAGTTGTTAAGGAGGTTTCTCAATATGATAATCTGAAATTGTAATTTGTCCTGTTTAAAGTGAAGTGGTCTACAATGGAAGGTCCGTAAAATAATCCTGTCTGTGGTGTAAAGTGTCAAACAATGTAAGAATAAATCCTGGATTGTGCATGTGGGGTTCATAATAATCTTTTCATACATCAATGATGACGAGAACAATATTCTTTTGTGAATATCCAATGAATATTCCCGAATGTTTGGCTAACATCAGATATTATCCAAAAGAGTCTGAGTATGCTTTCTTCGATGATGACACGATTGTTGTTTACATAACGCGATCTGGGCAATCGCAAAATCTTCGACTGCCCACATGAGTTTCAACAACGGAAATTCTAAAAATAGTAACTAATAAAAGGTTCATGATCTGATTATTCAGTCTTACATACAAACTCATGTATATATCAATTCACACAGACTTCAAACGACATCAGTTCGTCAGGGATTAGTTCATATGAAACTATGATACTTATATGAATACATTAATTTTAAGCGAAATCAATGCAAATGTGCCCATTGCAGACCACTTCACTTTAAGACAAAGTCACTGACATCTTTGTAAATTGTCATCTCAACATAAAGTTAGTAGAAACAGTATAAAATACTGAGATGCAAAGTTACATCTGACACCAACAAAGTATATATGCCTGTATATACTGGCATTACAGTTATTACAGGGCATAATGGTTGAGTTTTATCCTACAGATGTTTGAGGTTATATTCAGAAGTCAATGAGTATAATAAAATTGTGAAAAAGAACAATCTGCTCAAAATAAATACAACAGTATTTCCAACCTCAAAACACATTTATCTAATGACACTTTTGACTAAACGAAATCTATTTAGTATAAATGAATTTGCTATTAAAAGACACTGAAAGAACAAAGTTATTTCGTTCAACATGAATTAATAAATATCATTTGTATTACAAAAAGATGGACAAGATTATAACTATGTCATTAAGTAAAAGATTAATGAAGAAAATTTATTACAATAAATGAAACAAAGCTATGATTACATGTACATAATCTATTTCTGTATTAACCGCACTGCTTGCATTAGGAAATTTTAGTAAACATTTATTGAACAAGATCAATTTGATAACCATCTTTCATATTCACCCATTACCAAACAATAACGACAATTGACCAATTTGTTGCAAACAACTCTGGAAAACATTGTGGGAAAAGGAGAAATTGCTCATCAGGAGCAATTTTTCCTTTTTTTCACAATGTTTTCTGCCTTATCAGAAGATAATTTTTAAATTCAATCACATTTTTGAAATATCGTCTGCAAACTCTTTCAATTTTGGGCAGTTGACAATTTGGCGCTTTGGTAAAGGGTTAAGCAGGTGTAAAGTTTTTGTTTTCTATAGTATATGGATAGTTGGACTTAACAATTGATTAATAGGCTTGTTTGACATTCGCGATTGTTTATGCAAATTTAGGAACCTTGTGCATTGTTTTAGAGAAAATGCTGGAATATAAAAAGGCAACACAACTGATCATTTGACAACAGTGTTTTTAACTGATCAGAGGTGGATAGGCGTGAGAATGACTTTGAAAAGTTTGAGAAGTTGAGATAACAGGATGCAAGAATAGGTAAAGTGTCTGCTGTTATAAAAATGAAAAATGTATTGAAGTATAATTGGAAAGATAAAGACATAAAAAAATATCCTATTTCGAGGCCTCACCAATCTATCCTTGCTCAAACTAGCCATAAAGGTCATGTGCTTCTGCAGGTCTGAACTTTAAGGTATACGGCCATTTGAACCCCCCCACCCCCACCCCGGGACATTTGCCCCCTCACCGTAATGTAGAGGGCACACATTTGTCCCCTCATATTATTATTTTTAATTTATTGTATTAAATTACTTTTATCAGACAAACATGTCAATTTTGCTCTATTATGCCTATTGCACTTGGTCAATTATGCCCATCCATCCGAGAATAGGCGGTATACATTCATAAGATTATTCGACATTGATTTTCATCTTTTCGTTTTAATTATTTGTCTCATAATCAAATGTGAAATACCTTTGGTCTTCTTTGTTTTGTACTGTTTGCCTTGAGTCACATATAAGGTTAGTGTAACCTTCTTTGTTAGGTTATAAAATTAAAGATGTTTGGTTAAAACTTTAATAAAGTAAGTTTCACGGTTACTTGACCACATGCAATAGGCAAATGTCCTGGATTCGAACTACATAGATATGTGTCTGTGATTATACTGAGGTTATGATCAACAATTACAATACTACAAACACCCACACTTTAAATCAAACATTGAAAACTAGAAAAGATTATGATTTTCACTAAAAATTTACAAACATTTACTTTAAGAAGTGAATAGCCTGAACATTTTCTTCATATTGACCCACTGTCTACATGTTTTTGACCCCTCATTCTATATATATATCATATTGGTTACCTTCTTTAGCTGGGGAAGCCTTTAGAAATCTTTGTTAATGATCAATTTATCCTTTTAGCACAATGGTTTCTAACCAATATCATAAAGAAAAGATAAGTTTTCATACTTTATAACAGTCGTCTGCTGTTATTTACAATTTGGGCCCCACACAAAATTCTGTATGAGGGAATGGGCTAAATATGCCAGCTATAAAGAAAGGAGTTTTGGTCATGATATTTCCGTTTTCTTGTAAGCTGTAGAGGCTTTATGTCAATTGAGGATGATGAGAAAACTCAGTTAAGATGCCAGAATATATTATTTTAAAGAACAGGGTACCGTTTTACTAAACAGTTTACGCTTAAAATTTGCGTAAGTCTAAAACAACAAGTCCTCTTATTTAAATATTGGATGAAGCAATATTGCAAAGTAACACATCATTGGAATCGTCTCTCCGAGACGCTTCCAATGACGTATCACATTGCAATATTGTATTTTATTGAAGATACTATCCGTGTTTATCAGTTTCCACTTACGCAAATATTTTCCGTAAGTTGTTTAGTAAAACGGTACCCAGGACTATATATGAATTATTGAAATGTATTAATAAAGTGGTATTATGATACATACCTCACTTGATAGTAATGTCATTTCTTTATTCATGGGCACCACAACTGCAATGATTCCCTCAAATGTTCCTTTTCAACATCTACTGAGATCAGTTTGAAGCAAAATGTTCACAATCTGCTGAAGAAAAAAGACAACCAATACTAAGCAATATGTTGTATATAATAGTAGTGACAGTAGCAGTAATTCTAGAATCATGTATGTGGTTATTCTCCAAGAAATTGAATATGAAACTATCATTTGCTATAAAGTCAATATGTGTTATATATACAATAGACAGCCCTGAAAGATTCAGATAAAGAGAAACAGTCAATGATCACTTGAATAATCATCATATTGTTCCACCATTATTTAGACTCTGAAAACCAGCACTATAACACAAGGGGACTATGACAGATTTCACAAACTTTCGTAGGCCCTAGACCCTTGACTGACTGTAATCCCTGAGGTCAGACAGAGACCCTGTTTGGTCTGACAGATTTTTACATAGACAAAGAAGAACGTTTCAGAGTATCTGGAAGTCTGCGATGACATCACTATTGAAAAATAATATGTAATACAACACTCTCACCGCAAAAAAAGCCTTTTTAATCTTTCAATTTGGCTGTTCATCTTTCCCACATTCTCCTAGAATCACCCATGATCCTAAAACATAATTACTAACTTCATATCTATCAAACAGTTTTGAAATTCTAGATAAGGGAATGTGTTTTGCTTTTTGTTTTTCAATTAATGTACAGGGCTCAACTTTGAGTGTTATAATTATTGTATCTTATGAACTACCTTCCAGTGCTAGGCTAGGAAATGTGTCTTGCCAAAGGACACTCCACTGTGAAATAGATGATGGCATTGGAGGATCAAAGCTGGGTTGGCCTGTCTGTAGTCCCCGACGCCACCCTAGCTCACTTATTGTACTGGCAGTCCTGTGTGTGGTACTTAGTTCTAGGTTTATCCTATGTTCTAGGTTAGTTCTATGTTCTAGGTTAGTCCTTTGTTCTAGGTTAATCCTGTATTGTGGATTGGGATTGAAATCTAATGGGTGTACGGCCCAATGAAACAATTAAATGGACTATCTCACAGATTGAGATTTAATTTTTTTTTAATTTCTTTGATTTCTACTGATAAAATACGAATACAGATTTCTTACCCGGTAAGTAACATATATAAGACTAGACTATTGACAGCTTACCAAACCCAGAACAAAACTGTACAGAAAATGTACAGATCATAATTATGTATAGCAGGTATTACAAACCATTTAGATGGGTTTATTTCATAAACAATGAGCTAACTGAGAAATAGAAGTTATATTTTAAGATACCGTCTATGATTGAGTGACAATAATTGTTTATGTCAATTTTTAACGAATATAGTGCACAAAGCTATAAGTTTGTCCCTTTGAAAAGTTTCTACAGCTTGACATTTTCTTTGGTCGATCTATGACAGTCAACAGATGAAATCATTGTGGTGAATAAAGCCTTTATTCACCTGAATACATCTTATGTCAAACCTACAGGTTCAATGCAAGACAATAGCATCCTTTTGTGAAGGAAAGTCTTACCTTATATAAAGCAACCTCTTATTATTTACCATTATAGATGCATCAAATTGGTAAATCCTGAATCTGGTATAAGAAAAGCTTCTGTTTGAAACGGCAGATGATACCAACACTTAAGGCCAAAACTTGAAATGAAATGTTGCTGTCTCTCTCTTGTGTGGGGTTTAATTCCTGTCAAGAATTTTTCAGTAACAGACAGGCAGAAAAATGTTTCCTTTATAAATGTAAAGAAATATTAAGCAAAAACCATTTAGTTTTGCCACTTATTCTTGTCATTATCATGTTAGCTAGCTTTACCAGAGAATAAATGTATTATATCAATAATCTAACGTAAGATTAAATCTATCAACTTCATCACAAGAGTTATATAGCCTTGAAGTGTGCTATTTATATGTTCAATATAATTAGAGTCATCTCACCCGTGTTGAAATAGTTACAAAAAAGTGTATTACCAACCTTACAAAGGTCAGCATTATTCAACAACAAACACCGACAATAACAACCATGGTCATGACAAACTGTCGAAGAATGAGATGGTTCAAACTAGCATCAACAGTAGGGTAGCAGGTCAATTCGTACCCAGACCGATTCGTACCCACCCTTTTTTGGCTAATTCGAACCCACTTTTCGGTCAATTCGTACCCATACTAATTTTTAAGAAGTCAATTCGTAACCAGTCTATAATTCAGTATTTTAAGATCATTTTTTTACGTTGTTCATGTTTTGTTTTTGTCTATTGTGTTTTAATTGTGAGGGAAGCATTGTGAGTAGATGTATGTTCTTGCTTTTCACACTTACCTCATTTTAACTAACTGATATGGATTCTTTTCATCACGTGCAAACCGAAGAATGGTCGCAGAGGATGGAGCGTCAATTGTCATTAATTGTTCTATCAATGGCTCAAATGTAACACGTGCGCTCGTGCCTTATGAAAATAAAGTTATTGTTTGTGGTATATTTTCAGTTATAAATAATATATTTCTATTTGTCCCTACGCGAATGCTTACACAAAAGGAAAATTTGCCGGCACGCGTCTGTATTAATGGTTTCTCATAAGTTTATAGATAATCTCACAAAGACACGTGCGCCCGTGCCTTATAAACATGAAGTTAATATTTGTGGTATATTTTCAGTTATAAATAATATCTTTCTATTTGTCCCTACGCGAATGCTTACACAAAAGGAAAATTTGCCGGCACGCGTCTTTATTAATGGTTTATCATAAGTTTATAGATAATCTCACAAAGACACGTGCGCCCGTGCCTTATAAACATGAAGTTAATATTTGTGGTATATTTTCAGTTATAAATAATATCTTTCTATTTGTCCCTACGCGAAATGTGTCATTAGGCGGGGACGATTAAGTTACGATTGGAGTACTAGTTAGACTTTATTAAGTAAAATTCCTACGCAGTACATAAGACTATTTTAACTGTATTGGTTATACACACGTGTTTTTGTATGCATTTCACTCATTTCACCCATTTCAGGATGGCACCGTAGACTTAACTACAAGGCCAACGGGACGCCTCCTTTCTATCTTATGTTAAAACTTCTACACCAGGAGGCACAAGTCGCCCGACTCCAGGCTATCCTGGTGTCGGAACAACGCCTAAAACGCTACCAGCGACGATGTGACAGCGCTAGCCAGTCAAAGATTCACGCGGTTTGGGACAGGTACCGGGCTGGAGAACTCACTAGCACAGGACTGTTGAAGGAAGTGTCCATTGTGTACAAACCAAGGGTACACGACGAAAACTGATGCATTGGATATGTAATTTACGATAAAATAAAATTGATAGTTCTTTTTATATGTTGTTGTTTTGTCAATTATTTGATTAAAAGTTTCTTTCGGAAATTCATTTATATGACCACCTATTTACGAAAATTGCCTATTGATAGCTAACTTACATGCCTCAAACCTCAAAGTTTAAAAAAAAAATATTTCATTTATTATGTATTATAATTCGTCTCAAAATATGTAAGAATTTTCTTTTAATATGTACTATAATTCGTATAAAATTATAGACTGGTTACGAATTGACTTCTTAATAATTAGGATGGGTACGAATTGACCGAAATGTGGGTACGAATTAGCCAAAAAAGGGTGGGTACGAATCGGTCTGGGTACGAATTGACCGGGAAGCAACAGTAGTGTATGTGTATAAGTTACTTTTGAGATGCTGCATGCAAATACTTCAAACTCAATTTCATAATCTACCCTCATTCAAAACTACCTTTCGTGTCTCTGAAGATTAAGTTTAAAAGATATATGCAACAAATACTTGATTTATTTTAGAAAATTTGTATGAGGAATATTTCCTTCCTCATGAATAATTTCAGACATTGTCTACAGAAGACAATTAAAACACTTCCATTAGACTGGGGTTTGTGCTGTTTTCAATCAAATAGCCATGGTCAGCACAAATATCAAAGGGTATTGTATTTTCTGACCATAACTGTACATGTTTTTTCAAGCCACTCACTGCTTTCCCTATAAACGCTATAGGATAGTGGTTAAAGAATTAATTGTGTTACATTGAACTCATTAAAGGTCAAAAAGAGTATTTGCCGAACAATGGATTAGTTCTCAACCTCATAAAAGGAATTAACAGTGTTTAATAACTTACCATAACAAAACAACTATTTATAAATGTAAGTCAAGTTGATCTTGTGTAAATGTTCAAAAAGTCTGATGGAGAAGCTACTCTCTGATTTCTTAAACATTAATATCCCTTGTTGTGAATCTTGGTTAATCCACAGGGATTAGAAGTTAGGCTATCAAGGGGGTAATGGCTATGTATAAATGGATATACAGCCATTACCGTACCAAAAATTCGAAACTCTGTGGGTCAATCCATCTTATTTTGCAATAGAATGAAAACAAATATTTTCAATGTAGGTGCTTCATTACCTGTAGCACAAAGATGCAAAGCAACTTACCCTTTTCCCAGTCTTATGTTTCATTCAACTAGTCAGCTAAATATATGACAGTAGCAGACAATAAATTATCCCAGATGGACTTTCTGACTATTACACCTAAAAAATATCTTTTTACCAGTAACTCATTAGTACATGTACAATTGGTGTATTTCCTCATGCACTCATTCTCACAAAGGGGTGACAAATGAGGTGTGAAAAAATCTGTTTTTTCATGTTTCAGTTATGAGCTGGATGATTTCATATATCATTTCTATACATGTGACTGTCATGTATGTGGCATTTTTTTAAAGTATTACCAGTACAAGTAATCAACATTTCAAAATGCATTATGTTACAAATAACATACGTAAGTATGTAAATATAACAAGAAAGACAAAAAAAAATGTGATCTACAAGGCTGTCTTGTAAATGAAGACTCGTAAATGATGAATATTTGAATTCTTTTTCTTGCTATGGACTGTTTTGGATAATATTCTTTCAACAAGCAATTTTTCTTTATTGGATAATACCTAATAACTTCAGTGAAATATGTCTAGCATGGTATTCATGGTCAGTTGTGACGATATCAGTCGAAAACTAGATGACTAGTAAATGATGAATTTAAAATTACGCTAATGGTCATCATTATAATTCAGTTTATGATCTACTAGTGCTTGCCACACAAGAAAAGATGTTCATTTCTTTTATTTGGGTAATAACAGCTTGATTCAAAACATCACACATTTAACCAATCATAATAATTAACGTTATACCTAAGTGGCTGTTTGGTGTAGGACTTGTAAATGATTGGCAGTTTGAGGACAGGAATTAATCATGACAGGTTAATTTTAAATTTCGCATTGTTCAAAAGAAATTTGCATTGGCATATTCATGGTATGCATGTCTTCACAGCAACATATAACTTTGTGGCCAGAAAATGGTTGATATTTGTCCATACATAGCTGAATCAACACATCTTTTACCAGGGACAGGCATTTTTCCATGCATCTTAAGTTTCAAATGTCACATGGCAAGTCAGCTTATGCATTTTGGTGCCAAATTTTGGATTTTCATTTTACCTACATATACCTTTTGAAAACTCATTAGATCTATTATGTTTTACATACATGTGAATGTATATAGATCTATATTTCACTTATATTGCATGAATGCATTATGACAGCATTTGTCACCCCTTTGTGAGAATGAGTGCATGACAAAAATAGTTCGATGCTTTGAATCTACAACGATAACCTTGCCAGACCTACAAACCGTTACGAACGGCATAATGAGATTGCAGACGACATTTTGTTGCAATAGATAATTGGTTGTTGCAGATCAGCGACACAGATCTAAATTGTTAAAGGCAGTTTAATTCATTCATAAAATAAGCAACACAACCACATGGGATCGAAGTTATGGTAGTCTTACGGCTATCAGGGGCGTTCCTGGGTTGTCTTTGAGTGTACGCACCGAGGTTTACGAGCTCTTTGTAGGGCGTTCTGTAGTCTCAATAATGATCCGTGAACGAAGCTTTTTTCGTCATTTGGACATTTATAGTGCTTCGGCGTCAGTCAAAATAGCAATAGCCTTCGAGACCAGTTATCTGGACTAGGCGTTCTGGGGGTCCTCCCTAGAAAATTTTGTATTTAAAGAACGAAAATGGTGCGATCTTATGCATTATTTGCGTATTTTTGTTATCATAAATAATTGAAAAATTTTATATCATACAGTCAACTCGACAGTTTCGGATCATCGACAGTTCCGGATCATCTTATGTTTGTTGTCAAATTTCTATGAATGCAAATAAATTCTGGCCTTAAAAACTTAACAGTCATTCAGCATATTCATTAAGCTCTTGACAAAACCAATATGACATTTCCACGTCTGGTAAAGCGATCACAATCAATTTGGAACGGTTAATTGAGACCGATACAAGTCACCGGAAGTTGACCTAATTTCAACGATATTTTTTTTTTCGGCGATTTAGACGCTCATTTAAAAAGATAGTATGCACTAAACATTGATATCATTTGTAAGAAAAATTATAATAGATTGTATTAATGCATAATTTTCACACTTAAACGGGTCTGGGATTGTAAAATTGCATGATGAATGAAGGCAGGTGAACTCGACAGTTTCGGATCACCTATTCAATTTCATAGGGGTCGTCTCAACATTACTTCCGGTCATTCTCGTACCCTCTTTAAAGGAAAAAGTAAAATAATTCTTTAAAGGGAAATCGCACAAGCCAAGTGTTTGGTGAAAATAAAGTATTAAATGATGATATTATTTTCTATTCTTATTGTCTCTTAGTGAAGTTAACCCTTTTTACCATAAATGATATGACAATTAACGTGATTCGGAACTGTCACATTTGATCCGAAACTGTCGCGATGACCCCGATCTTGTTTTCTTCAAAAACTGAAAAATGGTAAATACAAGCGGTAAATCATTGGTATGAATGGACAGAGGAAGAATTTTTCGTTAAATTCATATGTTGATTTCTACAGTAATTTGGTTAATACAAGAAAAAACGATCTTTTATCTATTAGTGATCCGGAACTGTCGAGTTGACTGTATTTGACCATAAATATTTTTTCATTTTTCGGAGCGAGTATACGCACGTGCGTACGGTGCGTTAAGGCAGGTACGCCCCTGGCTATACAAATGCATAGCCGTAAGACTACCATAACTTCGATCCCCTGTGAACACAACCAGACTCCGGCGACAGAGTGTACGTGTTATCTATCTCTCTCAAAAAACACAATTTGCTCCATCAAGTCACCACCACTTTCATGTATAAAATTACAAACAATTAAAAGAAAATCGAAAAACTCCATTACACAAACCTGGTTGAAGCATCCATCCTCTTAACACTGTAAGATGACACATCTTTCCACTTGGGAGTATTCCTGTGTAATGACGTATGAACGGTTGAGCTAGTAGTGGATCGAAATTATGACGACGAAGTGGATAGAGTTTTGACGCATATTTGCGACAACGTTTGCGACATTGTAGTATATAGATCTAAATCTTCCTCAGAATGAAATTGAATACTTTGCATCATAAGAAATCTTATGTGAAACAATGAAAGATATAAATGAAAAAAAAGATGTTATTTATAAAAACATAATCCCTAACCCTAACCCAATCTCTACCAGAGTAAATTGGTTCCCGCTACGCTCCCACATTTATCTCTGTGACGGGCTCAGAAAATACAATCGGAACTCTTCGGGTATTTCCGTGAGCTGTGAAATACACCTCGGATATAAGTGTAGGGTTACAATTTTTCGGGTAAATCGGCATCCGCCGATGAACACCTTTTCTAAGCGTGCATGTTAAGTAGTTCAATGTGTATGGAAGTGTTGGACATCCTTTTTAATCACTTTTGACCAGTAACCCATACCAAATGGCGAACTTGTTGTTGTGACATGTATACTTGTTTCCCTTATCAAATTTAACGACTTTTTGGATTTTACAGTCAAGATCTATTTTTTTTAGAAACGAAAGAAAGTGACGTCATTCTCGCGGGAAACAATATGGCGTCATCCCTATTATTTCAGAGGTGTTTTCTATTGGATGAACCCGATGTGCTCAGATTGCAGAAAATAGTCCCACTTTTCCGGCATGGTCACGTGGCCGAAACTGACGTGAAGTAGTATATTGCATCTAGCGGCTTGCAAAAAGCGAGCTCCAAACTCACGCTCAGATCAATTAAGAAGTTAGACAAAAGTCTCTTTAGTCGTATCACAATATAAAGATAGATAAGAAAGGACAGTTAAAATAGAATAAAGACATTTAGTAACACACAAAGCAGCTTACATTTGAAGCGTAACAGCTTATTCTGTCATTGAGTAGAATTGAGGCGACGCTTCATACGACTCGAAACCCGCCCCCTCGATCAAAACAAAGTGAATATGACAGCTAGAATATACATTCTCCAAGACAAATCAAACCTCCTCGTGAACAAATGAGTCGTCAGTCAGAATGAAACGTTCTCAAGAAAATCCAATGAATCAAGATTATTGGCGACCTTCTCACCAACAAATTGCAACATTCCTCTTCATTTCGAGTTTAAATCTTCCTTCAGTCAGTTCAGACCTTGACAAAACTATTCAGTGGACATAGATCATACTGCCTCAATAGACTTACTTGAAAGGACCATCTCGCATGTGGTGATTTTAACAATTTAAAATAGGAAGTTTTCTTCGATAAAATGAAAATATAAATTTATAAAGTAACAGAAGACTAGATTATTGACAGCTTTCCAATACCTTCTTAACTGTTTAGAAAAGTTTATAAAGAAAATTTACAGTGTATATTGTTGATAATGCAAACCGTTTAACCCTTTCCCAAACAACAAATTTTTGACTGTTTCAAATTGAAAGAGTTTGCAGACGACTTTTCAAAATGTGATGAAATTGAAAAATATTCTTCAGAAAGAGCAGAAAAACCTTGTGGGAAAAGGAAAAATTGCTTATTAGGAGCAATTTCTCCTTTTCCCACAATGTTTCTACAGTCGTCTGCAATAAAGTGGTCAAATGTCGTTATTGTTTGGGAAAGGATTAACCCTTTACCAAACACTAAATTTTAAACTATCCCAAATTAAAAGAGTTTGCAGGTGACATTTCAACATGTGATGATATTGAAAATAATCTTCTGATAAGACAGAAAACATTGCTTGATAAGTGGAAATTGCTCGATAAAAGCAATTTCCCCTTTTCCCACAATGTTTCCAGAGTAGCCTGCAACAAAATGATTAAATGTCTTTTAAGTTTAGAGTGTTGTTTAGAGAAACACCAGTTTAAATGGTTTGTGATATCTGCAAAATAAATGATTTTTATCTTTTCTAAATAATTATGCTTGGGGTTAGAAAGCTGTCAGTAATCTAGTCTTATATCACTTTAGAAAATATGTTGTCATTTCAACTGTAGAAGACAATTTTTTCTTAAAAGTTAATGATTCCAATCTGTGAGATTGTCGTTTTCATATCAAATTATTAATGTTTATTTCATCCAAAACACAACTCTCTGAATTAGTTGCATAAAAAACCATTTTCTAACATCTGCTTTTGCTTTCAAATTAATCAAGTCACAAATTTTACATGGAGGAATGGCTGAAGCAGATGTCCAGATAAAAGGCATATTCAGCAATTATTGATTCTTTAAATCCTATGTTGTGGGTACTCATTTGAGACATCAGAACGAACAAATGAATTATTAACCAGATCTAACTCAACAAACAGATCCAAGCGTTATTTTATTCAGATCAAACTCAGCTTTTCGTTACCTAGTTTTACTGATAAGAAAGTTCATATCTTATCTCTTCACCAACACCATATTCTTCAATCATACTTTGATAATGCACATGATGGACACTGTTTCTATTTGTTTGGTGATCCTCAGGTGAAACTGTATTTGGTTGAGTAATTTTGCTTTAGTTACTTTTCCATTTTATACAGCAAATAATATTTATGGTTGAAAGGCTGTCAACTTTTATGAACACTGTTCTGACATCATCTTTCTTGAAATATAATGAATGCAAACAATTATGTACCAACTAGTCAAGGTTTGTAACTAACAATAATGCAGCTAATTTGTTAATTCAATATTTCATTATTATATCATTAAACAGTAATATTCTCATGATGAGAACTTGTCTTTTAAAGATTTTGATTGTTGTATGCTGTAATGATAATAATACATGTATATTTTTGTCTTAAAAGATTATTCATAGAGAACATTTGAATTATATAAGAAACTCTTACAATCTGTCATTTAAGTTCCTGATTAACAAGCAACTGTTTGAAAACTAAGTAGCAATTATAACCATATCTGGGGATGCTCCCTGCATCCATCATTTAGTCACTTATTGTGAATTTGGTATAAGTATATATGAAAGAAACTTTAAAAATAAACTGTTGTCATTATTGTTTTGACATTGCTTAGCAGTTATAAAAACTATGATGAATTTTTATGCAAAGCATGAGTATTGTTCATTCAACTATAGCTGATATCTGTATGTAAAATTCAAATCATATGAAAAAGTAAAGTGAAAATCTGAAATGAAAATTTAATTGTTAATCTTTAATTTTTACTCTTCATTTAACAAATATCACAGAATATGTGCCTTAGACCATCCTATACACTAAAAGAATCATATTACTGGCCACCTTTAACCCTATCAATTATCAATTCTTCCCATCATTTTCTTCATAAGAGAGGTTAATAATAACTAATTAAACTTGCTCATTATACAGTTTATCCAAATAATCTGGAATTACATACAATTCATGATTTATCAAGTTATAACAATGCTTCAAAAATGTGACCCATTTTCATGCGTTTGAAAGCATTTCGATTAAAGAAAAATCTGGTTATCATTAACAACTTACTCTTTTGTCCAAAAAGATTTATGCTAAAGGCCCTCTTTGTAATTGAGTCCCTCTTCTTATTACAAATTTTTATCATGGTAATCAATGAAATTCTTTTTCTGCATTTAATGAATCAAATATGGAATGTTTAACCAGTCTCTTGTCCCTTATTAAGATTGTTGACATGGTAAAGTATGTGCATTCATTGGTTCAGAAAGAGCATTGTGAGAAAATAAAAGGACATCTGAATTGATAGACTAAATGCTGCATTATGTTCAGATTAAATTTAACAGAAGCATTGACCAATTCTCTCAGATATGAAGAGTAAAAATTATCCAAATAGTAAGCAACTAAAGATAACATTTGTTATGTTGAAAAGGGTAGAAATAAGTTTAATAAAGGGATTTGATATAACTTGACAATCTGTCAGTCATTTTTTAGCTTTATTCCAATGCTTTTCTCACTATTGTTGGAGGTTTTACCACTATACTAAAATGTCCAAAAGTGCACTAAATCAAGCTTAAATTTGCTGTGATAAATCAACCCGTTTTAAAATAACCGCTTCCTCACTTCCCCTCATCCTCGCCACCCCAAGCCCTACCCCCACGAAGATAAACAGCTGTTGCAGTTTTATAGAGGGAAGAACCAAGGGTGTACAGTTTTCTTATTTCTTCAGAATCATTAATGGTTTGTCTATTCTTTTGCACAAAGTATGAGCATACATACATCATAAAGTTATTGGTAAACCATGCATTATCATATATAATAAAACATATATAATAAAACACAAGCATACAAGGATCCGAATATGTAACGATTCGCCACAATAACGACTCGCCACTAACGATTCGCCACAGGTTCATATAACGATTCACCACAGATTGATAACGATTCGCCACACATTAATAACGATTCACCACGGTTTATAGATATGTGTTGTATTTTAGTATACGTTGTTGATATCAACAATCATCATTCAAATCGGAAATCTTTATTTTATTATTGTCTTTCCTTGTTCATATAAACAACGAATATTATTTGTATATATAGTCCTTAGAAA
>OX401413.1:22523024-22540811 GCA_947846245.1 Cerastoderma edule | reverse complement strand
ATATATATTATATATAGAATGTTCTAAACAAATATTGAGAGATGGTGTGTTGGAGAAATATACATACATATTATAGATATTTGTATAGAAAGTTTGAGACAAATATTGAGAGACAGTGTGTTGGAGAAATATACATACATATTATAGATATATGCATAGAATGTTTGAGATAATGACTGGAAGTTGGAAAGGGTGGAAGCCAAGCTAACCTCCTCCCTGTATCTCTCTTGTATTCAGCTTGAAATGATAGTTTTCATGCATTTTCAACATAAAATTTCATATTTTGTTCATTTGCTGTTGCCTCTAGTTGGTATATTCGAATTCAAGGAAATCAAATATTCATTATGAGGTAATACTTTTAAGTCAAAGAGGATCTTTTTTCTGGAAGACATATGAAGAGGAGCATTTTTATTGTTTGCTCCCCCAACCTTTTGCCGTTTTGAGAATAGTGTACAGATTCATACCATTAGGCAGAGCACAATAGCTGGCTAGGTGGGGGCTTTCCTAGCCATGTGGTTGGAGTACTTAAATCACTTGTCCCCTCTGCATCCCTTCTTCATCTGGTCTCACATCCTTGTATGAAAATTATGATTTTCATGAGGCCTGTCTACTGGTTGATGTATGGAATGCCTATGGTTCTTCCCTAATAAACCATACTAACAATAACCTTAATGATCAAACTTGAAATACAGAGGTCCCAAGCTAAATCCAGCAAACAGGATAGATCACAGGCGGGCCGCCAGTTTACTTGGCAGCTGGCTGTAATCTGACATGTTTGCATAAGCATTAAGTAAGTTCCAGCACTATAAGAATTTAGGAAGTCAGTTATGACATCTTTATGTCAGTGTGGTTGAAACTTTGTGAAGGTTATTACCAATATCATTCCAAAGCAAACAATTGTTTCTCTTAAAACTTTGATTCAACAATGAACAATACAATTCAGACATATAATGAACTTCTTTCAAGCATACAAGGATTTCATTCTGTGACCAGGATTTGAACCCAGAACTCTTCCTTATAATAGGAAGTGTTTTATCTTTAAAACTATCACAGTTGATTAGCGAATACATGTACTGCTTGATTGAAATCAAATCAGATGTCTGGATTTGAATTTTGTTTTAGAATGAGATTTTGTTGTAGAATTTGGTATCAGTGTTAAAATAGGGTTGACTATTAATGAAAGAAGCTGAGGTAGGACTATTGGTCAGCTTAAAAAAATCAGTTATGACATCCTCAAGTCAGTGTGGTTCAAGCCAGTTGAAACTTTGTGAAGGTTATTAACAATACCATTCCAAAGAAAACAATGTTTTCACCTTAACCCTTACAATACTGGGTAATTTTCTAAAAATAGATTGTGACATTTGCTTTCCAATACCTTAAACATCTTCATAATTATGATGAAAAAGATACTCTGAGTAGCAAAGAGGTTAGATTGGAGCCTGGCCTAGATCTAACCTGTTTGCAAAAGGATGAAGTTGGTTCCAGCACTGTAAGGGTTAAAACTTTGATTCAACAATGCACTTTATAACTTAAAAATATTATGAGCTGTTTTCAAGCATGCAAGGATTTCATTCTGTGACCAGGATTTGAACCCATAACTCTTCCTATGAGTAAGAAGTGTTTTATCATTTAAACTATCACAGTTGATTGATGTTGATTTGCTTGCTTGAAGTTAAATCATAGGTCTTGATAGGCCTTAAGAAAGTGCATTCAAACCTTTTCAAACTCAAGTCAGCATCCTGATGACTCTTTGGTAACATCTGTTGCTGTAAGACTTATATTAAGGTTTAGGATAATTCTAGAATGCAGTTTTAGTGGGACTGTCAGCCAGCCTCAAGGATAGTCAGTAATGACGTCCTCGAGTCTGTTTCCAGTGTCGCCAGGGTCATTGTAGACCCATACGTGGAGGCCAGTCCCGTGACACCAAAATAAGGTTTATCAGTCCATATATAGTGCCACAACCGAATCACCACAGCCACACAATATATGTGCGAGAGAAAGAGTAAAAGAGTCTGAAATCTTTCTCTACCCTATAATCCCTATCGCGTGCACGTTTGAGACATCTCGCACTACAGGATCGAGGGTAAGTGGTGAAACTGGCACATTAAACCTTTGTAATGGGTTTGCAAGTTTTAAGTTTTGTAGGTTCGAATCATTCCGGCGCCACATTAATCAGCGTATGTGTAGGTTAGAATCATACCAGCTCCGCATTAATCAGCGTATGTTTTGTAGGTTCGAATCATACCAGCGCCGCATTAATCAGCATATAAGTAGGTTCGAATCATTCCAGCGCCACATTAATCAGCGTATGTGTAGGTTCGAATCTTACCAGCGCCGCATTAATCAGCGTATGTTTAGTGTCCAATCATTCCAATGCCGCATTAATCAGCGTATGTGAAGGTTCGAATCATTCCAGCGCCACATTAATCAGCGTATGTGTAGATTCAAATCATACCAGCGCCGCATCAATCAGCGTATGTGTAGGTTCAAATCATTCCAGCGCCACATTGTTCAGGCTTCATATTAAACTCTCGGATCAGAAAACAAATAATTGAAAAATGCTGTTGTTGAATTCCTCCCAAACTAATTAGATATTCTCCTGAGGCAGAATTCAGTCATGTCTAGATGTCAGGTCGTATGTCAATTTCAATCTGTTGTTGTCTGATGAAGGCATATACTTAAAATCTAAGGACAACTTCAAAGCATTTTCTGGCTAAGGGTTAGTGCAAAAAGGGATGGAAAGAATTTAAAAAAGTAATTTTTCCAAGACACAATTATACATGGAAACAAAATCTTGAAAAGATGCAAACTATAATTGCAGCTTTACATTCATGTCTAGTGATCATATCATTTGGCAGCTGAAGAATTTTGATACAAATAGATTCAATGATATAAAAGATGAAATTTGTAAGAATAAAGCCCTGTTCCTGGTCACAATATACTCATAAGATAAATGGAAATCAGAGCCTTCAGTATAGCTTGTGTTAGCAGTAATTAACAATCTTTAGAAATATATGAACTTTGTGAAACATAATCATTATAAAAGTTCCTTTAAATGTATCTTTTGCAAATCATAACTACTAATTAGTAGATTTCTCATCTGCATGTCATATTTGTATAAATGGCCACCATAGACATGAAACAACTAGACATCAATATATTTTGAATTTTAAATTGAAAAGATAAACAAATCAGGATTAGTAGGGGAAAAACGATATCTGTATCCCAAATGCTCATACCCTGCCTTACTAATGCTCTTCCATGGAGGTAAACATTAAAGTGAACTTAGATAAACTCATCATGTTTAATTTGTATGTCGAAGATCAGTTTTGATGTTCATTCAAAAACTGATACAAATGTTGCAGCTTTTCTTTGGACCAAGTCAGAATAGGTAACAGTTTGCAGTCAGTCTGTCGGTCTGTAGGCTGGCCTTTTCCTCCTTATTGGTACAAACTAGGGTCTGTAATAATGAAACAGAGACAGGTATGTGTACACTTTCTGTCTGTAGTCAGGTATTTTCCTCCTTATTGGTACAAACTAGGGTCAGTAATAAGGAAACAGAGACAGGTGTGTGTACATTGTCAGTCTGTAGTCAGGTCTTTTCCTCCTTATTGGTACAAACTAAGGTATGTGTTAATGAAACAGAGACAGTTGTGTGTACATTGACAGTCTTATAAGGAGTCAAACAATGCAAGTATGATGAACATGTCAGTCTTATAATTCCTCTCAATTATCTTTTATTGAAATTAAGGTCTTTTCCTCCTTATCAATACAAACTAAGGTCTATAATAATGAAACAGGTGTGTGTATGGGATGGTCAGTTATGTGATGTCATCTGCCTCAGGGGGTCTCTATGAAACAAGTTCTGGCAATTTATACTAATCACATTCCATTCTGCTACCTGGATACATAACCAGTATTTTGTGCTGAATGTTGTTTGATGAAGACTCATATTATGCTTTGAGGAGCCACAAGTTATTTGACACATTCACTAAGTCCATAAAGTGCCATTTACATATCTGTAGATACTATTGTTGGTAATAAAAAATCGCTGATCAGTTGAAAAGTTATCCTCATCTGCTGCATTTGAAATTTGCCATTAAAGGAAAATCCTCATTTAAGATTCAGTGATTCAAGCCTGCGACTCATCAATTACAAGCAAACATTGCTATTGCCTGACCTATTTTGGTTTGGTTGTCAAGTTAAAGATATCTGAGGGCTCTTGGTTTACCTTACATGTGATGTACACTAGTCTTTCTTTCCATCTCCATCTGAAAAACAATTTTAAAAAAGTAATGTATTATGTGCATGTTGTAAAGTCAAGTGTTTGTTACGAGGGTGGAGAGATATAAGCTCATTCTTATTTAAGTCATCCAAAAGATCAAATAACAATTGTAGTCAAAGCTTATTTCCATGGCACAATGGGTTCAGTAAATGGGAAAAGAGTTTAAGATTAGAAAATGTCTATATGTTAATTGTGAGCTACAATTTAACCAAAAGATTGTTAAAACATCTTAAAACTCATTCAAATAAATATAAAATCAAGCTTGTTACCAAATGCTAGAATACAAACTGTTTAACACACCAATATTTCCTCCTTAACACATAACCACCTAACTCCACATTTTTGTGTCTTGCAGCAGATGACTTTCATAACACTCTGTGGCAAAAGGAGAAATTCTCCTTTTGCCACAATGCTTTTCCAATCTATTCAAATTTCACAACAGCAAGACTGAAATGTTTTACACATGTTTACAAAGCTTTTCTTAAGTTGCCTGCTTCAAGTAAAAAGAACGTCGTCTGAAGGTGGTAAAGAGTTAAATAACATCTCATTTCCAATCATAGGTACATGTGATTGCAGAAAATGACATAGGAAAATGTACACTGTTTGTCGAAATATCTCAAACTTGTTGTCTACATGAATTAACTCAAACATTAGAAAATACAATTTGGATGAAAGGTCATAGTATCCTTTTGCAAGATGAAACTTTGCCTTGAACATATTGTAATATTATTCAAATAATAAGAAGTGTTGATGGCATAAATACCTTCATGTTGAATTTCTATATGAGATAACATTGCTGTGTGGCTAATCATCCTTCTAAAACTGCATCTGAAAAGTAGAAACAAACAGAGTTCAAAACATATGGGTAAAGCTTATCTAAGCATAAAACCACAGAAAACATTAAACCAGTTGAGGACCAGAAATTTACAGAATCAATGATATAGTTAATTTTCAGACGACTGTGGGAAAAGGAGAAATTGCTCTTAACAAGCAATTTTCCCTTTTCTCACATTGTTTTCTGCCCTATCAGATGAGTATTTCTTAATTTCAACACATTTTGAAATGTCGTCTGCAAACTCTTTCAATTTGGGACAGTCGAAAATTTGATATTTGGTAAAGGGCTCTTATGGAGCACTTCAGGTTTCCTTTTATCACATCATGGCCTTCTTCAAAATTATAGAGAGAAATAATAATTCAAATCAAACAAAGGATTAAAAAAGATAATAAATAATACACAACTTATCTTACCATGTTCGTCTAAATCGAATTTAGGGATGCATGTCTTGGAATCCTCCATTCTGTCTTTCCGGTCAAGTCTTGAAACACTAACTAAAATTAAAAAAAACAAAAAACAGTATAACGTATGATCATTTGACAAACACATATAAGTATTCAATTCTCTGTAGAAATCAATTTTCTATACTTTGAAGTCTTAAAAGCTTGAGCTAATAGTTGGCTAGTGTGTAATGGGGAAAATGCAGAATTATGAGCATTACTCAACGCTGACTATCGTCCTTTAGTTAAAAAAAACCACGACATGTTGAAGTCATTGCGAGATTTTGCCATGAAGGGCATATCAACCTGTATATTTATTGATATATTTGCTTTTCGAACCACTGCAGAAAATGGGCTGTGCATAGTCTAATGAGTTCATCGTTATCACTTCAGAATGGCGGGAAATCAAGTTCAAACGATCAATTAAAAATATACTATTCACAAAAACGTTAATATGGTTAAAGTTTTAAATGAGTTTCATCTGTACTCTGGTTTATCAACAACACTAAAACAAGTAATATTTACTTACATATACAACGAGACGTCGTCCTTCCTCAACATTTTCAACTCCCAATTTTACCAGACATGTTAACACAAATACCAGCTCACACCAACTAATCCAATCGACTAATCGGAGGGTCGTGACCAGCATGCTCTGGGCTATTTGAATTGTTACCTGGAGTTCACGGAAACCCCCAATTACATGGAGTGGGCTTTAAAAACAAGAACATCTCTTCTACACACGGAAAATGATAATAGTAACAAGAGTATTTCTAGTTAATAAATATATTTATAACGATAACGTTTATTAGGAATGGTAAAATCCTTATAGGAGCGACATGATTCAAATAACGAAGTTGCAAACGTCATACAATTTTTAAAAAAATATTTGAACACAATGGATATCTTTGACAACATAATCACTGAGAGGAAAGTAGCCAGTGTTGTAATTCGCGCTGTACATATCGTGATAAAAGAGGTACGAGCTCGGGGCTGCGTAGCGGAGAGAACCGAAAACTCAATTCTGAGATAGACCCTATCGTAAATATCAAACCCACAAATTGAAAGTGTCCAGTGTGCTGATATCGGTAGTTAGTAACGAATGATACCGATTACTTCCATATTTCCTGACTTTTGTCTACTTCGAATGCGTTTAATTGTGCTTATTAGTTACACTTTATTCACGACCCGCGCAAAATGATTCAGTAAATTGTTTTCGTTTAAAAGAAAAATATCCCCATATAAGCAATTCGCCCTCTACTTTCAAATTTCAGAAAGTTGTCTGTTCCGGAAGCGTGTAATAATTGGATAATTTTGTAAATAAGCAAACATTAATACAACACAGACGGTCAGCTGAAAATGGATGTTGGTACAATTCAAATGCGTAGTCAGCGATACTCACGTACGCACGTGCGTTACATCAATTTCAAAAGTTAAAAACACGGTACCAAATCTCACAATTTACTTCTTCTTAGAAAACCCCCATCGGAAGGGGGTATACCTCCTCCCGCACTCTCCCCTCGTCGGTGTGTTACAATGGTTTGAGGCTGGCTACGCCCCTGTATTCGCATTTTAGGACAATACCGAGTATTTCCATAATTCCCAAACATTTTTCAGTCCGAATATATATTATTGCGCTTATCAGTTACACTTCATTCCCGTTCAGACCCATGCCGGATCATTTAGTAACTAATTTTATCTAGCTTTTCCTGCAAGAGAAATGGGGTTCAGAACAGAATTTGAGCGTAAAATAAAATAAAAACAACCATATATGAGAAATTAAGCATACTCCATACATGTTTTAACAAAGACATAGACAACATGTTATCCATGTCTCTGGTTTTAGATAGTAATCTGGGTACCGTTTTACTAGAGATTTTATGTTAAAATCGTGCGTAGGTTCAAAACAACATTCCCTCTTATTTCATCTTTTGGAAAATTGCAAACAGTTCATTGTAATCGCCTCTCCGAGATGCTTCCAATGACGTGTCACATTGCAATATTATACTTTCATGGAAGATACCATGCATGTTTATCAATTTTGACTTACGCAAACATTTTTCGTAAGTCGCTTTGTAAAACGGTACCCAGCTGCCCCTACGGTGAAAATATCGTGATAGTTCAATAAATAAAGCAGACGTTTTTCAATAAATAAAGCAGACGTTTTTACCAGACAGACCGCCCCCACCGAGCACGTTCAGTCATAGACAACGTTATGAATACAGCGATCATCGTTGTAATATAGACACGTGGATAGTTATCTTATTTGCAGTAGCTAGCACGTTCAGTCACTACCAAGTTAACTTAATATGCGGATGCTATATTGATAGATCGAGCACCTTTATGGACATATCATTCTTCAGAGTACAGTTTTACTAAACAGTTTACGCTTAAGATTTGCGTAAGTCTAAAATAACAATTCCTCTTGTTTCAATATTGAGCGAAGCAATATTGTAAAGTAATACATCATTGCAATTGTCTCTCCGAGACGATTCCAATGACGTGCCACATTGCAATATTGTTCTTTCATTGAAGATACTATCCACGAGTATCAGTTATGAGTTACGCAAGTATTTTCATTAAGTTGTTTAGTAAAACGGTACCAAGATGTTCGAACGGAGAGTAAAACTGGTATGAGAGGCTTTACGGGTTTTGACACAGTATCTGCCAACAGTTTTATCGTAGAGAAAGTTCGTATCCAATAACATGTGCTTTTCATTCATTCTTGAAATGTGTCTCAGTGTAACAGAAACTTTATTTTAATAGGACAATCCCCATGAACCAATTACCAGAAAAAACGACATTTGAGATGGCTCTTGAAAACACTGAGAGAAAAGGAAAAATTGCTCGTAACGAGCAATATATCCTTTCCCACAATATTTTCTACTCTATCAGAAAAATAATTTCCAATTTTTTCACATTTTGAAATGTCGTTTGCAAACTCTTTCAACATGGGACAGTGAACAATTTGGCGTTTGGTAAAGGGTTAAAACCCTCCCACCATGAAACAAACATGCACGATTCATTTCGATGCCGTTGGTCCATTATGAATCACGTAGATCTACTACTTAATTTAAAATGCTCTGTAAACTTATTTTGGACAATACTATTCCGATGTGGTCCTGGGTTAAAGATGTAACAAGTGAAGTTTTAATATCGAGAGAATTTCAGTTTCATTTCGACGACAGCTTACCTGTTCATGTATTTTGTATTTCTATCATAGTTATTTGATAAATATCAGTATTGTGAATATAAATAATACAGATATTGTAAATACATATAGTATACTTAACGTTCTTGTTTAGGTCTTATGTTCTGGGAACAGTACAGGAAAGACTTTGAAATTACTCATGACAAACAGTTTCCCCACATCTTAATGTTTCTCACTCAATTTAAGGAGGAATATGGGAGATGTCTTCACTCAACAACCCCAGCAAAGGATTCAAAATCTATGTTCATGAACCTCATGAACATACATGAACAAAAATAGCAATTCATGAAGAACTCAACAACTTGTTCATGAACATGTTAATAAATGTGTTCACGAACATGTTCTTGAAATTTATGAACATATCAAATAACAGCTTTGTGGTCATAAACGGCCATTTTCACACATGAAATTGCCAGACAGACCGCCCCCAACAAGCACGTGCAGTCTCAGAGAACGTTATAAATACAGCGATCATTACGGTCATATAGACACGTGGATGTTTATTTAGATAGCACGAGGATCTTTATGGATATATCACCATTCTTCGGTGGGTTGTGCGAAAAGGAAATCTGGTATTAGAGAGGCTTTACGTTTAACACCGTATCCATCGGCAGTTACTTAGCCGAGATAAGGTTATACACCAATGTTCCATGTCCAATACAAAGTTCTTTTCTTTCCCTCTTGGACCACGAAATTATGTAATTAGTCTAGACAATAAGTATTTGATCTATTAAGCATCTGAAAGCTGGAGCAAGTTAAATTTGTAACACTTTGTATTCATTTTCGTGCAGGTCCCTATTTAGAATGGGATTAATTTGCCTTGGACATGTCCCACTATCACAGTGTGCCTGGGCGGTGTTATAGTATATGTGGTATTGTAGGTGATATATATTTCGTGATCGCTGAAGGGAAGTTTCCGTCTACAATATAACACGAGTTATTTTTCTTCGGAACAAACAATCTGTCAGTAGGATGACTGCACAGAATAACACTATACTGTAATGTTTCAGCTTCAGGCGAGACGTACATTTATGAGAGTTATCTCCCTTTGACCATAATTCAACTAACTGAAAAAGAACAAACACACAATGACGATTTGTGTCCGACATCCGAGGTTCGATCACTTGTAGAATGTCCTTGGAATATGTCACTTGTCTTCATTCAACAACCCTGGAAAGGCTATTCAAGAACTGTGGTCATGAACTGCACGAACAAAAATGGATACAGAATGGTAATTTGTGGATACAAAGTTGTTCATGTACAACTTCAAGATCATGTTCATGAACAGCAATAGTTCGTTCATGAACATAATCATAGACAAGCTCCTTAATGAGTTAATCAAAATGCTCTTAAAATTCATGAATATGTTAATTAACAACGTTGTCTTCATGAACAGCTTTTTGTGTTCATGAACAGTTTTTTTTCCATTCATGTAAACAGGTCTTGAATCTTAAATAGGGGCATTTGCAGTCATTTGAAATAGAATGCAGAAACTGATGTCATAAATAAAAATTGATCCTAAAAAGTAACGCTTAAAGCCAGAATAGTGCTCATTTAGAGTGAAATTAAACATAACAATACCGTAAGTTCCATTTTAGAGACTGAGAAGGTAACATGTTCATATGATGCTTTTGATAGACTTCAAACAATAAGGTATGCTTAAAAAATAGGGATAAAATAAGGTTAGCTGAGATTTGCCATAAGAATTTCTTAAAACGTCAGGGACCAATTAAATCAAAGAAATTATCAAAACTTCAATATATGTGATGATGATGTTGGATAAATGACAGTATTTTTAAGTGTATCACATGACTTTTCTAACCAGTTGCCCACCACTCGTTTATCCCACATAACTTGATTGTAAACAATGAAGTCAAACTGTGTGTGGAAATAGCACTTTGAAATTCAATCATATTTACTCAGCTATTTCTGTGAGCTTAGAAATGTTTTGATTGGATAAACCCAATGAGTTCAGATTGTTTGCAACACTGTTTATAGATGGTGTAGGCATTATATTGTCATGATAATATGGTGTTTTGTTATGTTTTAATATACTTTTTCATAGTTCATGACTCATTTTACCCAGATTTGCAGTTTTTTGGGGCAACATTCTGACCTTTACATATAAATGTTTTCAATTAGACATGGACAAACATAATTTGGAAGGTTCTGTCTGTATATGTTTTGCATTTTGACAAACTGCAGGCACTGTCATAGTTTTGTTTTTCAATCAATCACCAAGCACACACTCAGTTAAAGACATTATGTACAAATATGACACAATTCACAACAAAAACTTCATAACAAGCAATTTCTTTTATTGGTAAAAATGTTAATATCTTTAAATCAGTTTTCGCCATCTAGCTATCTATTAATACTACCATTTCCTTTACCAATCACAATGCACATTATTTGGTTAACGTAAAACTTAACCCGATATTTCTGTTTTATAAATCTTCAAAGATCTATTTTGCTGTTAGCATTTTACTAAAAAATCCCTTTTATCCCATGTTCACCACTTGTACTACCTTTATTAACCTATTACCAAACAATAACGACATTTGACCACTTTGTTGCAGACATCTCCCGAAAACATTGTGGGAAAGGAAGAAATAACTTGAGAGCAATTTCTCCTTTTCCCACAATGTTTTTTACCCTATCAGAGGATTATTTTCCATCACATTATGAAATGTCATCTGCAAACTCATTCAATTTGGGACAGTCGAAAATTGGCGTTTGGTTAAGTGGTGGCATACTTATGCTCCCTTCTCAACATTACTAGAGATATGGAAATACCAATAAATATTATGTTTAACCTGTTTGATACATATGTAGCATCTATCCTTAACTATAATTGTGAATCATGGGGTTTTGATATGGCTGAAAATATTGAACGCATTCATCGAAAAATTTGTAAATGGATACTGAATGTCAAAATGTCTACTAACTCATTAGCAATTTACTCAGAATTAGGAAGATTCCCACTTTTTATCACAAGACAAATTAGAATTGTTAAATATTGGCTTAAGCTACACAGCGTTAAATCTTCTTACTGTATTCTTTCAGGAATAGTTGAGTTTTAACGTAAACAAATCAATACAAACTCAAATATCAAAAATTGGTCCAATAAAGTGAAAGCTCTTTAGCAATCCTCTGGATTTGCAGGATTTGGTTATTTCCGGAATCAGTTTCAATAAATGTACATGTATTCATACCATTACTGACAAACAGATTAAGGGATTTATATATCGCTCAATGGCAAACCGGTATTGAACAATACTCTTTTTTGAGATTTTTCAAGGGCAAAGTACACGATATTATAGGGAAAAGGTCAATAAGAAACAAAATCGCAAAGTTAAGGCTATCTTCACATAATCTAATGATAGAAAGTGGTCGTCACAGAAGAATAGAAAGAAGTAATAGAAAATGTGAATTATGTAATTTGAATGACCATGTTCTGCCTAGGGGATCCATGAACTAAATATCCGTGCAGACAGTTAACCATTTATTGTGATGTGATACGTGGTAAAAACTGAAAATACAAAAAGATATCAATCAATACAATGCTTTTCCATGATAAGCAATTTACAGCTAGTTAGCTTAGTGGAAAACCACCGCAACTAACCTATGCTAATAGCATTCCACTAAGTGACCGAACCGTATTAATATATATATTTATATTTAAATATATATATATATAGATCTACTGAACTGAAAGCAATGAGTCGCAGACTATTTTAACTTTAAAATTTAGACAACAATGTGCTACCATACTTTTATACAAAATGTATAAAGACAATGAACATATAATAGCAACAGCTTATATTTATAAACCAGAAGCTGTAATAAGACTCTAACATGAGCTATTGAGACAATAACTGATGACAGCAGCATATTTAGATTCCGTACAATAGACTAAACGGCAACTCACTACTTTTAACTATCAACTGACAATACAGCAATATGCATGATAATATGAAAATAGGCAAAGCTTAAATCGGGCAGAAGATTTGCTTTTCAATGTATGAACAGTGCTAATTCTAGATTATTATAACACATTTTCCTTTGTAATGTATCGGTTAAAGGCAAGGAAATAGTGTCTCATCAGAATGCACTCTTCTGTGAAAGAGATGCATGTCCATTGTCAATATTAAAATTGGGTGTGTTTAATATATATATTGTCTACAGTAACGGACACCAACCACTGTATTTTTCCACTGTGAATAAACAAGTTGCAAACCGTTATGAATGGTATATCTTCATTGGACAGAACTTCACAGAAGTATAGTTGGCATCAAGCTTGATATATCGATTTTGCATTTGATACCTCAGCTTTGGTGATATTTTTTCAAAATTGATTGGACAACGATTAATTGATTTCTAACAACAGAGCAACACTGTTTGTATAGGTTAGCAATCAAAGGCTTGAATGATTGGCGGTGACTGGTGAGGAAACAATAGGAGTAGGTATATGTTCATTGATACATTGATACTCTGTTGTAATTGTCGTTTAACCATCATCCAGCAATGGCATCTAAGACTCACTACCATCTATGTAAAGATGCTATCGATGGATTCTTCATATCCATAATTTAGCTGTGACACAGGTCCCAAAACTTTCCCATTTAAAAACGCTGCTTCACATCAAATTCTTTTTACCATAGCACAGAGTAATGGGTTTCATGTTTATTGTCTTGGAAGATAAATTGGCAGGGACTGATGGGGAAATGAAAGGAGCAGGGATATGTTCATTGATACTATTGATACATTCTGTTGAAAATGTTGTTAAACCATTGTGCAATAATAACATCTAAGACTAATTATCATGTATTTATGTTTGGAAATACTCGCATGTTTTAGCTCTCCTACCCATATCAGTAATGAAATAAAAAATAGAAGACACTGTTCGAGCCATATCAAAACCACCAATCAAACTATAGAATTTGAATCCCTAGTAGTCTCTTCATGCAAATTGAGGATTCAAGGCAAGACTTCAACAAGTTCTTAACAAATGTGAACATTTACTAAAGGTCTAACATTGAAACCTTGTCAATATGTAAAATTTACACTTCACCAAATTTTGTTGTTTGTATATGTTTTCCTCTGAGCCATTCGAAATTATAACCTTTGACAACATTTGATTTAATGTTGAAACAGAGGAGAAATTTGTATATTATGAAGGAAATCCACCAATTCTTTGAAATAATGTACAAGGATTTGTTGATAGACATTAAACATTTTTTTTTTATTTAAACAGCACCAAAAGTCCTTCAATAAAAAGTTGAAATAAACAAAAGTCAATTCTATAGATAAACAATTGACAATGTTTAATCATATCAATAATCAGTTTACATTATTATAATTGTTTATTATTACTTTATCAACCATTCTTATCATTTAAAGTTTTAAATACGTCTTACATCCAATAGCTAAAGTATCTGAAGTATATACAAGCCAGAGAGTCCAACTGGGATTCGAACCCAGAACCTCCTCAGAAAAACTAAGATGCTCTAACCAGTTGAGCTATCAGACTTAATTCTGGCATTGTATAATTTTTAACGAATTCAATTTGCCTTATTCAATTTCCACATTAGTTGGAATAAGTCACATACACTGACAGCCATCCTTTCCTCATACAACACAAAAACAAATAACTAATGGTATTTATACAAATGTATTTATGGGTAGTCACAATTGTTTCTAATAGGTATTGGTAACAGTCATTTGCTGTTGTTTCAATATTGGACCAATCACAAGTACCTACATTTGATAAAATAATACTCCTTTTTCAAAACTAGTGTCATACTTTCAATAGCATTATTAATATAAGTAAAAGATATTTGAAACAATTAGCAACAAAGAAAAGGAAAATGTCCATAGTAAAGGGAAAGACCTGTAAATTATGTCCTGCTGAGCAAATTTCAGTCTTGTAACAACAATCTCCATTTTAAAAAGGTGAAAATTTAAATATCCTTCCCCTTTTAAAATTTAACTTGGACCTGTTACATGGCTGATTCATAGCAATGTCTATGCTGCCTATATGTGAAACATTGTTACGAAGTGGCTATGACAGGAGGAGACCTGTAAAACATAACACAGATTCAACAAAAATAACAAAACAGAGACCTCTCAAAAAGGCAATCACTTTTCAATTCCTTATGGTTTGTGAATATGAATAGTTCAAGTCTCTTCCTTTGTTACAATGCACAGCCATTTAATTTTCATATTAAACAACATGCAAATGTTAAAGACACATTAAAAACATTATTGGAATCAAGAATAGAACTGTATTTAAAATTACCCTCCAGCTGAGAAATTCATGTGTTCATCATTGGGTTTTGTGGTATTTCAAAGCAAACCATGGTGTTATCTGCTAATATTCTAAAAATAAACACATGTTTACAGTGAACATAAAACAGTGTCAAATTCGTGCATGTAGATGTTTACATCCTGTACCATTGTATGGTCATATTGGAAAGAATCTTATGCAAAATACAAGCAAAATCAACAAGAAACGACTTAATCCATCACTTTTATGTATCATAAGACAGCTGAACTAGGCTATCCTTTATACCTTGTTGACATAATAACACTGGTTTAACATTCACATATCTCTCGGTGTTTGATTTATTGTTGACGGAGGTCATTCATTGTTGTAAGTCTTTGAAATAACTTGCAAAATTATCTGGATTCGATAGATATTGAAAATGCTGGGCTCTTCATTGGACCAAAATATTATGAGCCATTTTGGCTAAGCTACCCAAATTTTCTTTAGCCATTTGGATTTTTGCAAAGCCAAATTTGGCTAAGTCTTTTTAGCTATTTTAGCAGAAATATTAAATATAAATTACAGTTCATTTGTTCAATTTACAGACCAATTATTGAAATAGGCTAGAATGGTATTTATCACATAATAAAATAAATGATGTGTACATTGAACAAATAAATAACAGTTCTTGTATCAGCCACTTCATTGTGTGGTTGTTCTTAGTAGAGTACTACATCCTATACCTCAATAAATGTTTACAGAACTTTGGGACAGGGTTAGAAAGACGACAGAAAATAATTAAACTTGCATGCATGCACCTGGCATGATTCATTTTTTAAATAAAACAAAATAAACATTTAAAAAAAGAATATAAAATAACTTTTGATTGTAAATAAAACAAAATAAATTAAACATTTTAAAAAAGAATATCTAACCTTAAAGTTTGCAGGGTATGCTGCAGCGTTTACGTGATCTGGGAGTCATTGAACTGGCAAGTTGACAGTACTTGTACAATAATGACATTCTTTTTACTAAATGTGGGAGTTCCAATGCATTAAGATATGCTCATAAAAGGTTATATTTCCTTGAATGTTTGTTTTAATTACCATTTTTCACCGGGAGTCCCTTTCCCTCATGTTGTTGTTGTTGTTGTTTCGTTGTCCGTAAATTCCGTACCATGGAATTTCGTTCTAATATTGCATCGATGTAATCATTTAAAACGCTTGATATATTGAATGTGTTTACACACAAATAATGTTTTTTATTCGCGTGCTTTTTATTGCAATAAGTCCCATATCACCTTTATGAGTATCTTTTTTTAACGCAGTGAGCTACAGAAATAAGTATCGAAAACGTTTTGGTGCGTTTTATTATTCTGGTACCGACTTTAGTGTGACACATAAACTGAAACCGGGAACCGGCCTGTTTAAACGTTTTCATTAGACGTTGCTATTGAAAATATACATAATGTCTGGTCTCCGGATTTTCTAAAAGAGCGCTTTCACTAGAAAATCGGCTAAGGAACCAAACACTTCTATTTATATTTAAGCTGTTCAACGTCAAACTATTCAATTTTAATTAATGATTACCACTCGTAGTGGCGAAAAGACTTTAGCCATTCTTCCCACTTTCGCCATTACAGACTCTATACAAAATGGGGTCAATTTTACTTTCGCCAAATTGACGAAAGGGTACATTTCTTTTTTCGCCAAACCAAGTTGACTTTCGCCTATGGCGAATGGCGAAGCTTTATGAATAGCCCAGAAATGTGACGCTCGAATAAGCATAATCAGAAAGAAAAAACTTGTTCTCCGAATTCGAGCGTCACATTTTCGATATCAAATCCATTCGTTTATGCTTTTAGATTGATGGGAGTTTACTAAATACAATCTCGACACATCTAAATACAGTTACATAAAATCGATATTCGGTGTAAGACAGTGATAGTACTGCACATCGTGTTTATATTAGACTAGGGTAGAAATTAGTAGAATGGCTGTTTAGACATTGCCAGAGCTTCGATTTATTTATGTCGCTTTTAATGGGAAAAGGGCCCAATAAATTATGCCTAAGTTATATGAAAATGAAACTGTACAAAAAGTTTTCAAACCTGGTATTATCGATGTTGGTATTTAACCAACAGGGTGACCAATCTATTCGATTTAAGATTTTAAGCGGTGACCTGATATTCTTGTAAATCCTGACTTGTCACGTGATATACAAAAGCAACAAAAACAACAAATAATTATAGTGTAACACGTCACAGTTCTTGGTGTATGCATCAGGTAAACATGTGTAGAATTGACTCGTTTTGGGATGAGAGACGCTAACTTCACCAAAGAATGCAATGCAGACTTAATTTTACAAAATTATTTTTTGATTTAGATTTTTTAGAAAATATTTGAATGAGATTTCATCTATTACAATTTTTTAAACTTTGATTTCCCACCCCATTGCTTTCAAAAAAGCCCAATAAAAAAGTTTGAGGCTACATGAAATCGAAAAAAATGCAAAACAGACATGGCCGAAAAAAGTCTTATGGGGTCAATCGTATCTACTCGGCAATCCCCGTAACAAGTCGGTAGATATACCTCGTAGGCAGTACATGAATACACCAGAAATCCTGGGGTAATTCGCCTTATTTCCGGCGGATAACTCAAAATGCACACAGGCACTAAATATGTATTTTAGATACACACACATTGGCTATATATCACCATTGAATGTTGTTTTTACCCTTTTCATTAA
>OX401413.1:22445524-22522524 GCA_947846245.1 Cerastoderma edule | reverse complement strand
TCTATATAATGTGTGAGACAATTACTGGAAGATGGAAAGGGGGGATGCCAAGCCAACCTCCTCCCTGTATTGTCTCTTGGATTCAGTTTCATAAAATTTGATATTCTGTTAATTTGCTGTTGCCTTTAGTTGGTATATTCAAATTCAAGAAAATCATATAGTCATTATGAGGCAATGTTTTTAATTCAAAGAGGATCTTTTTCCTGGAAGACAAATGAAGAGGAGCATTTTTATTGTTTGCCTCCCCAACCCTTTGTTGTTTTGAGAATAGTGTACAGATTTATACCATTAGGCAGAGCACAATAGCTGGCTAAGTGGGGGCTTTCTTAGCCTAGTGGTTGGAGTACTTAAATCACTTGTCCCTCTCCATACCTTCTCCATGTTGGCTCAAATCCTTGTATCAAAGTTATGATTTTCACTATCAATGATCAAACTTCAATTACAGAAGTCCAATGCTAAATCCACCTTTGCCTGTCACCACATCAATTTTCTTCATATGAGAAAGAAGTCAGCAGATTGGTATGGAAATTATGCGGAAATTGTGTGGGACGGTTAATGATTTAAAAGATTCAAAGATAGTTGTGTCAACTGTAGCTTTTTAACTGAAATACTGTTGAAAAGGATAAAAAAAACTTCAATCAAATCAAACCTTCAAAATGATTCATATTATGAGCAAATTTTACTTGCAGAGAAAAGTTATGAATGATGAAAAGTGAAAGTCTTATAATTTAACATTTAGAAAACAATGAAACATATGCCATGTTCTCTCATGAAGTAAATAGGCAAATGGCCTGTGATCTAACGTGTTTGCTACTCTGAGTATCTTTTCTCATCAAAATTAAGCAGATATTTAAGGATTGGGAAAGCAGAAGATACAAAAAACTCTTAAGAATTAACCAGCATTCTAAAAGTTAAAATTATTACTAAATCAAAGGATATGACGTGTTGTCTGAGGACTTTTTCTACAATTGATTGTGGTAAAGAGAAATTGCTCTTAAAAAATTCTTCTGCAGCTTAATTTCAACATTGTAATTGAATTGCCCAAACAGCCTCTTTTCCAACACTCTTTTGAACAATGATTTGGGCAACAGTGGTACAGTGGTAGAGCATCACTCAGGTTCCAGGTTTGATCCTTGTTAGCAGCAAGGAGACAATCGCCGGGAATAGCCCAGATATGTGCGCAAGAACTGTTGTAGTATTCAGACATTGAGAGTGAGTTTAATAAGCTGCAAGCTTCCATACAATACGATTTAAATAAATAAGTTTGAATTAAGCTGTTTGAAAAAGTTTTAGATTTGCAATGGCTTTGAATTTTGGACAATTGCACTTGAATTATGTTTTAGAATGAGACTTTGATATCAGTGTTAAAACAGGGTTGACTGTTAATGAATGAAGCTGAGGTAGGACTATTGGTCATCTTAAAAAAAGTCAGTTATGACATCCTCAAGTCGGTGTGGTTCAAGCACTGTTTAAACTTTGTGAAGGTTATTAACAATACCATTCCAAAGAAAACAATGTTTTCCTCTTAACCCTTACAATGCTGGGTAATTTTCTAAAAATAGATTTTTGTGGCGTCTGCTTTCCAAAACCTTAAACATCTGTTAAATTTTGATAGGAAAAGATACTCTGAGTAGCAAACAGGTTAGATTGGCGCCTTGTCTAGATCTAACCTGTTTGCAAACGGATGGAGTAGGTTTAAACACAGTAAGGGTTAAACTTTGATTCAACAATGCACTTTACAACTTAGAAATATCATGAACTGTTTTCAAGTCAGCAAGGATTTCAATCTGTGCCCAGGATTTGAACCCAGAACTCTTCCTATCAGCAGGAAGTGTTTTTCATTTAAACTATCACAGCTGATTGATATCGATTTGCTTGCTTGAACTTAAATCAAAGGTCTGAGAAAGGCCTTAAGAAAGTGCAATGGAACCTTTTCAAACTCGAGTCAGTATCCAGTGTTGCCCGAGTCTTGCTGACTCTTTGGTAACATCTGTTGCTGTAAGACTTATATTAAGGTTTATGATAATTCTGGAATGTAGCTTTAGTGGGACTGTTAGCCAGCCTCAAGGATAGTCAGTAATGACGTCCTCGAGACTGTTTCCAGTGTCGCCAGGGTCATTGTAGACCCATACGTGGAGGCCAGTCCCGTGACACCAAAAAAAGGTTTATCAGTCTATATAGTGCCACAACCGAATCACCACAGCCACACAATATATGTGCGAGAGAAAGAGTAAAAGAGTCTTAAATATTTCTCTACCCTATGATCCCTATCGCGTGCACGTTTGAGACATCTCGCACTACAGGATCGAGGGTAAGTGGTGAAACTGGCACATTAAACCTTTGTAATGGGTTTGCAAGTTTTAAGTTTTGTAGGTTCGAATCATTCCGGCGCCACATTAATCAGCGTATGTGTAGGTTCGAATCAAACCAGCTCCGCATTAATCAGCGTATGTGAAGGTTTGAATCATTCTGGCGCCGCATTAATCAGTGTATGTTTAGGTTTGAATCATACCTGCGCCGCATTAATCAGGTTGTAGGTTCGAATTGTTCCAGCACCACATTAATCAGGTTGTAGGTTCAAATTGTTCCAGCGCCGCATTGTTCAGGCTTCATATTAAACTCTCAGATCAAAAAACAAATAATTAAAAAATGCTGTTGTTGAATTCCTCCCAAACTAATCAGATATCCTCCTGAGGCAGAATTCAGTCAGGTCTAGATGTCAGGTCGTATGTCAATTTCAATCTGTTGTTGTCTGATGAAGGCATTATCCTTAAAATCTAAGAACAACATAAAAGCATTTTCTGGCTAAGTGCAAAAAGGGATATAATGAATTTAAAAAAGTAATTTGTCCAAAACACAATTAAACATGGAAACAAAATCTTGATAAGATGCAAACTATAATTGCAACTTTTCACTTATGCCTAGTGTTCATATTATATGGCTGCTGAAGAATTTTGATACCAATAGCTTCAATGATATAATAGATGAAATTTGTAAGAATAAAGCCCTGTTCCTGGTCACCATATACTAATAAGATAAATGGAAATCAGAGCCTTCAGTATAGCTTGTGTTAGCAGTAATTAACAATCTTTAGAAATATATGAATTTTGTGAAAATTTAATCAATTTCCTTTGCATGTATATCTTTTGTAAATCATAACTACTATTAAGTAGCTTTATATTGAATTTGAAAATCAGTAATGAATAGACAAAGGCAACATTTCCAGAAAAGCAGAATCATGAGGGTTGAGAGTTTTTTTGTTTTTTTATTCATTTTAAACCATAATCCCTGTTCCTGGTACAATATCTATGAAATAAAGAGAAACTCATTCTTTCAGTATATTGCATGCTAGCAGAATATTGTAAAGATTCTAAAGAAACAAATAATAAAATGCTTTTCTTAAATGTTGTGTTGCAAATGCACATGTACATTACTGAATATTAATCCTGTTAAGCTTACAACAGCATATTGAAAGAGGAAATTCCCATTAATTCTGTAGAGTCCTGGTTCCTGGCCTGTATAAAAAAAAATGTTAATGGAAATCCCTACTTTCAATGAACTGATTGTTAGCAAGTTGATAAAGTGTACAAAAAGAGTTAAATAAATAGATGTACACCATGTTAAATGTTAACATAATTCAAATATTCTTTTCCTGGAATGATGATAGATCCCCAGCTAATGCAACTAACTACAGCATCATGAAAGCTAAAATTCCTATTTACACAATAAAGCCCTGTTCCTGGTCACAAAATGAGTCTGAAATAAGAATTCCAGTTTTCCAAAGACTGAATATGCAGTTGATCTTGGAATTTTATATCTGCATGTCATATTTGTATAAATGGCCACCATAGACATGAAACAACTAGGCATCAATATATTTGAAATTTTGAATTGAAAAAATTAACAAATCAGGATTAGTAGGGGAAATATCAACATCTGGATCCTAAATGCTCATACCCTGCCTTACTAATGCTCTTACATGGAGGTGAACTTGGATAAACTCATCATGTTTAATTTGTCTGTTGGTTATATTTCCATTTGAAAATCACTTTTGATGTTTATTCAAAAACTAATGAAAATGTTGCAGCTTTCCTTTGGACCCGGTCAGAATAGTTCACCAGTTTGTTGTCAGTCTGTTAGTCTGTAGTCAGGTCTTTTCCTCCATATTGGTACAAACTAAGGTCTGTTATAATGAAACAGAGACAGGTGTGTGTACATTGTCAGTCTGTAGTCAGGTCTTTTCCTCCTTATTGGTACAAACTAAGGTCAGTAATAATGAAACAGAGACAGGTGTGTGAACATTGTCAGTCTGTAGTCGGGTCTTTTCCTCCTTATTGGTACAAACTAAGGTCTGTTATAATGAAACAGAGACAGGTGTGTGTACATTGTCAGTCTGTAGTCAGGTCTTTTCCTCCTTATTGGTACAAACTGAGGTCTGTAATAAGGAAACAGAGACAGGTGTGTGTACATTGTCAGTCTGTAGTCAGGTATTTTCCTCCTTATTGGTACAAACTAAGGTCTGTAATAATGAAACAGAGACAGGTGTGTGTATGGAATGGTCAGTTGTGTGGTGTTATCTGCCTCAGGGGGTCTCTATGAAACAAGTTCTGACAACATATACTTATCACAGTCCATTCTGCTACCTGGATACATAACCAGTATTTTGTTCTGAATGTCGTTTGATGAAGACTCCTATTATACCTATCTACAAATGCTTTTAGAATCCACAAGTTATTTGACACATTCACTATGTCTATGAAGTGCCATTTACATATCTGTAGATACTATTGTTGATGATGAAATAACGCTGATCATTTAGTAAGTTCTCCTCATCTGCTGCATTTGAAATTTGCCACCAAAGGAAAATACTCATTTAAGATTCAGTGATTCAAGCCTGCGACTCATCAATTACAAGCAAACATTGCTATTGCCTGACCTATTTTGGTTTGGTTGTCAAGTTAAAGATACCTATATCTGAGGGCTCCTGGATTACCTTACATGCGATGTACACTAGCCTTTCTTTCCATCTCCATCTGAAAAACAAATTTAAAAATGTAATGCATTATGTGCATGTTGTAAAGTCAAGTGTATGTTACGAGGGTGGAGAGATATAAGCTCATTGTTAAGTCATAAGAAGATCAAACAATTGTAGTCATAGCTTATTTCCATGGCACACTGGGTTCAGTAAATGGGAAAATAGTTCAAGGTTAGAAAATATCTATATGTTAATTGTGAGCTGCTGTAACGTGTATCGGGTCCCTCTCGGAGTAACGCCGTTGTGGATCACCCATCCAGGCACTAACCACTTAGTACTTTGCTTAACTTCGAGAGAAAGCCAAGCACTCTACCAAATCACCCATGGAAGCCAGCTTCCACAGCGAGACTGTAGAAGTGTATTTATACATAAACCCTATCCCCGTCACACTACAATTTAACCAAAAAATTGTTAAAACATCTTAAAACACATTCAAATAAATATTAATCAAGCTTGTAACTAAATGCTAAAATACAAGCACACCAATATTCCTCCTTAACACATTACCACATAACGCCACATTTTTGTGTCTTGCAGCAGACGACTTTCAAAAAGCATTGTGGCAAAAGGAGAAATTGCAATTTCTCCTTTTGCAACAGTGCTTTTTTAATTTATTTACATATCACAACAGCAGAACTGAAAGGCTTTACAAATGTTTATAAAGCTTTTCTAAAGTCGCAGGCTTCAAATTAAAAACAACGTCTTCTTAAGATGGTAAAGAGTTAAAATGCATCTCATTTTCAATCACTGGTGCATGTGATTGCAAAAAAAGACTAAGGAAAATGTAAACAGTTTTTCAAAATATCTCAAACTTGTTGTCTAAATGAATCTTCTCAAACAATAAAAAATACAATTTGGATGAAAGGTCAAATCCTCTTTGGCTAGATGAAACTTTGCCTTGAACATATTAGAATATTAACCAAATAATAGCAAGTGTTGATGGCATAAATACCTTCCCGTTGAATTTCTATAGAAGATAACATTGATGTATGGCCTCCTTCTTCTAAAACTGCATCTGAAAAATAGTAACAAACAGTGTTCAAATCATATGGGTAAAGTTTGTCTGAGCATAAACCATTTAAACAGTTGAGGACCAGAACTTTGCTGAATCAATGATGTAGTCAATTTGCTTGATCACAATTAAACATTCAGCTTGCAGTGACTATTGTTTGATATAGGTGAGAAATATTAGGATAGTTTTAAAGGTGAACTTGCAGCTGTAATACATATGGTACACTGTCTTACATTTATATTAAAAAGTGATTTCCATCTAAAGTGTGAAAGTGTATCAGAAAACATAACGTTTTAGAATTTGAAATTTAAATAAAAATCAACAGTTAACTTCTACAGTATGTTTATTATGTAAAGGCATTTACAACCAAAGATTTAACTGACACTGTTTTGGCTGAACCCATTACCAAACAATAAAGACATATGACAAGTTTGTTGCAGAAGACTCTGGAAAACTTTGTGGGAAAAGGAGAAATTGCTCTTAACAAGCATTTTCCCCTTTTCTCATTGCGTTTTCTGCCCTATCAGATGATCATTTCTTATTTTTCTTCACATTTTGAAATGTTGTCTGCAAACTCTTTCAATTTGAGACAGTCGAAAATTTTGCATTTGGTAAAGGGTTAATGAAAAATAGCTCTTATGGAGCACTTCAGGTTTCCTTTTATCACAAAATGGCCTTCTTCCAAATTATAGAGAGAAATGATGATTGAAATCAAACAAAGGATTCCCTTTGAGATATTGAAAAACAAAATATTTAGCTTACCATATTCATCTAAATCAAATTTAGGGATGCATGTCTTGAAATTCTTCATTCTGTCTTTCTGGTCAAGTCTTGAAACACTAAATAAAATAAAACAAAAATAGAGTATAAAGTATGATCATTTGACACATCTTCAATTTTCTGTCGAAATTAATTTTTCTATACTTTGAAGTCTTAAAACCCTTAGGTAATAGTTGGCTAGTGTGTAATGGTAAAACCCTTAGGTAATAGTTGGCCATTGAGTAATGGGAAACATTCACATTCATGAGCAGTACTCAGTGCTGACTGTCGTCCTTTAATTGAAAAAAATTCCAACATGTTGATGTCATTGCGAGATTTTGCCGTGAAGGGCATATCAACCTATATATTTATTGATATATTTGCTTTTCGAACCACTGCAGAAAATGGTCTGTGCATGGTCTAATGAGTTAACTGTTATCACTTCAGAATGGCGGGAACTCAAGTCCAAACGATCAAATAAGAATATACTTTTCACAACCACGTTTATATGGTTAAAGTTCTCAATGCTTTTAATATGTACTCTGGTTTATCAACAACACTATGTATATTTACTTACATATAACACGAGACGTCGTCCTTCCTCAACATTTTCAACTCCTAATTATACCAAAGACATGTTAACACAAATACCAGCTCACACCAACTGATCATGTGGATCAATCAGAGGGTCGTGACCAGCATGCTCTGGGCTATTTGAATTGTTTACGGGATTTCACGAAAAAAGCCGATTACATGGAGTGGCGTTTAAATAACAAGAATATCTCTTCCACACACGGAAAATGATAATGGTAACAAGAGTATTTCTAGTTAATAAATATTTTCACAATGAAATCGTTCATTAGGAATGGTAAAATCCCTTCTATTAGCGACATGATTCAAATAATGAGTTGAAACACTTACAATTTCTAAAAAATATTTGAACACAATGGTTATCTTCGACAACATAATCACTGAGAGGATATGAACAATTGTTGGAATACGCGCTGTATATATCGTGATAAAAGAGGTTCGAGCTTGGGGCTTCGTAGCGGAGAGAAAAGAAGGAAACTTGATTCTAAGATAGACCCTATCGTAAATATCAAACACACAAATCTAAAGTGTTTGTCCATTGTGCTGATATCGGTTGCTAGTAACTTGTCGAATGATACCGATTACTTCCATAATTCCCGACTTTTGTCTTGTCCGAATGCGTTTAATTGTGCTTATTAGTTACACTTCATTCACAGGCCCGTGCAAAATGATTTCGTAAAATATTTTTGTTTAAAAGAAAAATATCCGCATATGAGCAATTTGAGCAACCTTCAGAGTTTCAGAATGATGTCTGTGTGAAATACAGCAATAATTTGGTATATAAGTCAAACGTTATACAAGACAGGCCGCCCGCTGAACATGGATGTTGGTACAATTCCGAGGCGTAGTCAGCGATACACACGTACGCAGTGAATAACGTCAATTTCAAAAGTTAAGAAATGGTGCCAAATCTCACCATTTACTTCTACTTAAAAATTCACCATCGGAAGGGGGTATACCGCCTCCCACACCCTGCCCTCGTCGGTGCGTAACATTGATTTGACGACGGATACGCCCCTGCATGATTTGCATTATTAGGGCAAAACCGAGTATTATCATAATTCCCAAACATGTTCTAGCCCGAAGATGTATTATTGCGCTTATCTGTTACACTTCATTCCCCGCAGACCCTTGTCAGATCATTAGTAAAATTATTATATTTGTCATTTCCAGCAAGAGAAAAGGGGTTCAGAACATAATTTGAGTGTATAACAAAACATATGAGAAATTAAGCATCTTCCATGCATGCTTTAAAAGTAGTCTGCTACTTACGGTGCAAAAATATCATGATGGTTCAGTAAATAAAGCAAACGAAAATAATACCCGACAGACCGCCCCCACCAAGCACGTGCAGTCACCGACAACGTTATAAATACAGCGATCATCGCGGTCATATAGACACGTGGATGTTTATCTAGTTAGCACGGGGTTGTTTATGGATAGATCACCGTTCTTCGGTGGGTGATGCGGAAAGTAAAACTGGTATTAGAGAGGCTTTACGTGATTTAACATCGTATCTGTCAACAGTTTCATCGCAGAGATAGTTCGTATCCAATATAACGTGCTTTTATTTCTTTCTTGAAATGTGTCGCAGTGTAACTGAAACTTTATTTTAATAGGACCAATACAGACATTGCAAATACATAAACTATACTACAAGTTCACCTGTCCATGTATTTTGTATTTCTATCATAGTCATTTGACCAATATCAGAATTGTGAATAGGAACAATACAGATATTGCAAATACATTTAGTTTACTTTACGTTCTTATCTAGGTCTTATGTGAGAGGAACTGTAAAGGACAGACCTTTAAATTACTTATGTCAGACAAATAATTTCTCAACATCTAAAGAAGAAATATGGGACATGTCTTCACTCAACAACCCTAGCAAAATGATTCAAAACTATGGGCATGACCTCGTGAACATACATAAACAAAAACTTTAATTCATGAACAAAACAATAACTTGTTCATGAACATATTCATGGACATTGTAATAAATATGTTCATGAACATACTCTTGAAATTCATGAACATATAAAATAGCAGCTTTGTGCTTATGAACGGCCATTTATCACACATGAAATTGCCGGACAGACCGCCCCCACCGAGCGCATGCAGTCACACAGTTATCATTACGGCGATTATGGCGGTTATACAGACACGTGGATGTTTATCTAGATAGCACGAGGTTCTTTATGGATAGATCATCGTTCTTCGGTGGGTTATATGGAAAAGGAAAACTGGTATTAGAGAGGCTTTGACAAGATTTAACACAGTATACATCGGCAGTTACTTAACCGAGAAGGTTTATTCACCAATGTTCCATGTCGAATAAAACGTTCTTTTCTCACCCTCTTGGAACCAGGAAATTATAGAATTAGTCTAGACAATAAGTATTGGATCTATTAGCCCACTACCAAACAATAACTATATTTGACCACTTTGTTGCAGACGACTCTGGAAAACATTGAGGGCAGAGCGAAATTGCTCGTGATGAACACTTTCTCCTTTTCCCAAAATGTTTTATGCCATATCAGAAGATTATTTTTCAAATTCATCACATTTTGAAATGTTGTCGGCAAACTCTTACACTTTGGGACAGTCGAAAATTAAGCGTTTGGTAAAGGGTTAAGCATCTTAAAGCTTGAGCAAGTATTTGTAACACTCTATTCTATTCCTATAAAAGTTCCTATTTAGAATGAGGTTAATATGCCTCGGACATGTGTCACTATCAATGTGCCTGGATGGTGTTATAGTATGTGTGCTAGCAGTGGTGAATATGTGTGCTAGTGTAGGTGATACAATATATTTCGTGATCTCTGAAGGGAAGTTTCTGTCTACCCTATAAAACGAGTTATGTTTCTTCAGAACAATCTGCCTGTAGGATGACCGCATAATTAGTCAATATCCTGTCATATATATCGGCTTCGGGCCAGGCATTTATTTATGAGAGTTATCTCCCTTTGACCACAATTCAACTAATCGAACAAGAGCGAACACATATTGACGATTTGTGTCCGACATCCGAGGTTCGATTTATTGTATATTGTCCTTAGAATATGTCACTTGTCTTCATTCCAAATATCTGGAAAGGATATCCAAGAACTGTGGTCATGAACTTCGAGAACAAACATGGATAAAGAATGACTATTCATGGACACAAAGTTGTTCATGAACATATTCATAACTTCAAGATCATGTTCGTGAACAGCAAGAGTTTGTTCATGAACGTAATCATAGGCACGCTCATTAATGAGATAATCAAAATGCTCTTGAAATTCATGAACATGTTAATGAACAACTTTTTTTTCATGAACAGCTTTCTCCATTCATAAAAATAGGTCTTGAATTCTTAATAGGGGCATTTGCAGTCGTCTGTAATCGAATTTAGAAACTGATGTCACAAATAAGATTGATCCTAAAACGTAAAGGCTTAAACCCAGAATAGTGCTCATTTAGAGTGAAATTTGGTAAGGTCTAGAATTACCAAACAATAACGACATTTGACCTCTTTGTTGATGACGACTCTGGAAAACATTGTGGGAAAGGAAGAAATTGCTTGTGATGAGCTTCACTTTCGTACATAAAAATTAGATACTAGTTTCCATGTTGGATATTGAACCAAATTGTGACGCTAACAACGCTTGCATTAGATAGTCAAGCTAATAATGAGTATGAAACTATGTGTCAGTGAAATGTTTGGAGCCAAGAAATGGTTTGTTTGAAGTTGAAATAATTTGTAGAAAAGGAGAATCAGCAATATGAACATTGATATCAGATTTAACTGCACCAGACACACATAAGTTGTTAAGGTAGAATACCCATAATCTGCAGTTTTGAACTCATTTTATTGTCAGTTTACATTGGTTGTACACGTTATACATCTGCTGGGTCAGAACTGTTTGCATAAAAAAGAATAGTTCCAACCCTGCCTGACCGATGTATACTGAGAATGACCGAAATGATTACATTGGTCGTACACATCTGCTGGGTCAGAACTTTTTGCATTAAACCCAATAGTTCCAACCCTAACCCATGTTTACTGAGAATGACCAAAGTGTTTACAGTGGTCTTTCACAGGATACATCGGCTGGGTCAGAACTTTTTGCATTAAACCCAATAGGTCCAACCCTGACCTATGTATACCGAGAAGGACTTAGGAAATCTGCCGAAAGAATGAGTTTCAAAATGGCTAATTATGGGTATTCTACCTTAAAGCTGCATATTTACAAATTTAAAGAAATTTCAAAATATAATTTAATTCCTTTGGAACTGTCCATTGGCTATACTGTTGTATAATACAAATTGGAGAAAAGCCATTGGAAGCAAAATTGGTTTGTGTTTAAACTTTAAAAGCTTGTATATAATGAATGTATATGTATCAAAATCCAAAATCGTTGTGTGATCTTCCCCATATAGACTGTTCATGCTTAGATGTATCAAAGCTTCCTGAATGAATTATACTTCCAATACTTACTGTTAATTGTATATCATACAACAATACACAAGCTGTATTGTTTCATCAAAATTGTCTCACCTGTGAACAAGCAGCTATAAAAATCTATGAAGAGAATGTCAGCTAAATGTGTTCAACATCAATGCAATCCTTCAAGAAGTTACTTTATCTTTTCACATAGAATCAATTTCTTCTTTAAACACAATAAGTATCAAATTCTTTTAGAATCATTATCAAGCACTGCAGGATTTCATTCTGTGACTAGGATTTGAACCCAGAACTCTTCCTTTGAGTAGAAAGTGTTTTATCTTTTAAACTATCACAGTTTTGATATCCAAATGTCTTTTCAATATGACAATAACCAGACTGCCTTTCCTAATTGAAATCATCCACCTCTTTTGCTTTCGATAGTTCAAAAGCTGAAAGCATTTAGCAAATTTACATAAAGTAATGTCTATTATACACCTTATCAGCATCTCTCATGAACATCTAAATCAACAAATAATTGATTTCTGAATACATTTACACATGTAGAAGTACAAAAGACAAGCTATAACATAATGCTGTTGCTTTGGCAATACAACCTTTAACCCCCTACTTAATAAAAACATCATTTAACAACATAAGCTGCTGACGACATTTGAAACCACTGTGACATAAGGATTAATTGCTCATGATTACAATTTATCCTTTTTTGTCACAATGATTTCTACCCCATGTCACAAAGAAAATATATGTCTCATGCCTCTTTCCTTGTCTGTTGTTACCATTATTTTGGAAAATTCAATTGGGAAATGGTTTAACTGAGATCAAATAGACAGCAATACATTCATGTCAAAAAGAACTAATGTAGATTCATAAATACAATATATATGTTTACGAACGAGATGAATCAGATAGGTAAAAGTGTCATAAATATCTAACACAGCTAATTTAAATGGGACACCATAGCACAATCCATTATAAATATTACAAGAAGGCATTCATTTCTCGTAGTGTTTTTTATCTGCCTTAAAATGAAAGTAGAAAGCATGGCAGTGTGTCAAAAGGGAAATTGTTCAGAGCAAGACTTCCGTTTGTGTGTTGCAACGTTTCTTTCCTAATAATTATGGTACACATACAGAACAAAAGAAATGAATTGAGAAATATATGACATAATAAGAGGGATCATCATATACTATAAAAAACTGCAAATATCTAATAATTCCAAAGGGACTTCATCATGGAAGAGGATTTCATCACCGAGGAGTTCTTTTTCCGGTTTCTTTTCTATCTATAGTTAACCCTTGCAGTGCTGGAACCAACTTCATGCTTATTCAAACAGATTAAATCCAGGCCAGTCCCCAAGTAGATTGGCAGCTGGCCTGTGATCTAACCTGTTTGCTACCCTGTGTATCTTTTCTCAACACAATTAAGCAGATAATTAAGGTTTCTGAAAGCAGACAACGCAATAATCTATTTTAAAATTACCCAGCATTTTAAGGGTTAAAGCTATCCCCTTGCCCAATTCTGTTTTTTGGACAGGCCACAATTGAACTAATCAGCAAACAATATTTTTTTAAATTCATAAAAACATAAAGTCGGGTCAATATACACTTTGACCTCCAAATAATTGCTAGAAAAGGTATTTTAACTGATAAATCTTTCCGAAAGTCGGATTTTGGTAAAATTTGATATGTTATAAAGGGCATCCTACCCTATCAGAATCAGTTAAAATACCTTTTGTAGCAATTTTTTGGAGGTTTGGCGATTTTTTTCCCATATAATGACCCGACTAATACTCCACTTTTTAGAATTGAACAGAGACCACAATGAGAAGGAGCGGTTGCTTGTTATGAGCAATTTCTTCTTTTGTTATAATGGTATCTTAAGTCTTCTTTATACAGCTAGGTTAAATGGAGTGTCTATGGAATAATTAAGATGCAGACATGTTTATTTCATGATGAGAGCCAGAATACATTGTTTCAGAGTGAGAAAGTGCATTTAAAAACACCTTTATTCATTAATCGTGGGTATGTTAACACCAAATTTTCGACTGTTCCAAATTGAAAAACCTCATGAGCATTTTCTTCCTTCCACACAATGTTTTCCAGACTCGTCTGCATCAATGTGGTAAAATGTCGTTATTGCTTGGTAATGGGTTAAGTACTAATTCTAATTAATGTACTCTTAATGTTTGTAGGTCTAACTTTTTACAAAAGACATGCTGAAACTTTATTTTCGAGTAAAGGAAGAGAAAACATCGCAACTGGAGAGGAAGTAGCCAAAAATGAGCTTCTTCATCCTTATGTTACAATGGATTGATTGTAATAAAAACTTTTTGAGGGCATTGAATATGATGTAAATGTATGTTTATATTAGTTTCGATTGTTGAAACAGTATAGTCTTTAATTTGCGCATTTCTAATTGAGTATTTTACCATTTTAATGTTTGGCCCTCAAAAACAGATTCTGTGAAATTGTCCCTTTACATAGCTTAAAAATATCATCAGAATATCAAACAACTAATTCATATAGACTTAAATTATTATATCAGCAGACTGATAACTAGGATGATATAGAAAATAACAAGCATATACAATTTTAAACTCTGTACTAATGGTTGTTGGAGTGCCATACTTGGTTCAAATTTGTGATAATTTCCTGATTTATAGAGGTTCTGATTCACAGTCCTACTCTATTAACCCATTACCAAACAATAACCACATTCTACCACTTTGTTGCAGACGACTCTGGAAAAGACTATGGGAAAAGGAGAAATTGCTCATAACAAGAAATTTCTCCTTTTCCCACAATGTTATTTGCCCTGTCAGAAGATTGTTTTTCAATTGCATCACATTCTAAAATTTGGTCTGCAAACTCTTTCAATTTGAGACGGAAGTTTCCCAGAAAGTTTGCGTTTGGTAAAGGGTTAAAACCAAAATGAAATGCCCCAAAAAAGTGGATGATGTTCACAACTTGGTCTTGTGTCCTTCAGGGTCAGCAAATACTCTACAAGGTTCTATACAGTGGTCTATCTGGTCCAATAGAATCCCTGTTTCATTTATAACAATGGTCTACTGAAGGTGAGGAATATCATCCAACCAGAATGGGACTCAAACTTGAGCCTTCTGCTTACTACTCTACCAGCAGTGCTATTTGAACACTTCACATTGCGCTCAACAACTGAAATAAAAAAAAGACAGCATAAGAAAGATGTTTTCATTGATTAATATATTTTCTAACAACCCAGATTACAGAAGAAGAACCGTCAGTATTAGACAGAGAACATTAATGTTTTCATTTTGGACCTCATACAAATAAAGGATTAAAATGTAATGTGACACTTACTGTCAATGGGTAGCATTTTATCTAACATTTAAGAAAAAAAAATTGTGCAAGGTCAAAATAATATTTCCTTTCCCTTCAATATTGTAAAAAGCACTATTAAAGTGCAATAGGTCATCTCTTCAAGAGGCCTCCAATGATTGTCACATGACAAAGATAATATCCATATACACAGACCTGATAATACAGATGTCTCACAATCCCGATGAATTTGCAAGAGAACAGATTTATTTTAAAGTAATTTGCCCAACAATAATAGTAAAAAAAAAAATGAACAACAATAGCACATCAACGAGATGTGAAAATAACTTTGTTCAAGCTCTAAGCCATGGTTTATATTGAATATGACCTGACTTTTCATGTGGTACAGTCAGCCCTTACAAATAGTGGTACGATTAACCTGTTATGTGTGATGCTTAATATACTATCCTGTTCTTTAATTAGCTGAGCATGCACCTAAACAAAATTATTAGTACTAAACTATTATATAATCATGTTAAACGATTTGCTTATACGAAAAAATAAACAGTAAGCTATAACAGTTAAACTTTTTACAAAAATATAAAGTTAGTATTATAGAATGCAAAATCATCCAACTTCTACTGCCATTCCACACAAGCTGATGGTATCTTGTTGAAACTATGCAGTTTAAAGAGCTTTATTTCGCCTCCCTCAAATTTCCAGACATTTGGTCAAAACGTCACATGGTGACCCCCTAAAAAAACATAGAGGGTTAGTAAGAATTTTTTAGGGGGTCACCATGTAACGCGTTTTGACCATTGAAATGACTGGAAATTTAAGCTCCGCCCATACGACCATGTAAATTTCAAGATGAATCGACCGCCATTGTTGGATTGTAACCGCTTTGATTATTCTGGTACAATTTATTTTGATAAAAGACGTTTATAAAGAGTGATAAATGCATAAAATGGGATTTTGGAATGAGAACTTCCATATGGATTAAATCTTAAGATTAAATAACTGAGAGAATTAATGCACTTTTTCTGTTTCAGTAAAGAACTACCAAAGGAATAAGCAGTTTTGTTGACAACTTGGTTTACTAATGATAATGTATAAAACTATTAACTCAAGGTTTTGGTCATTTAATATGAAATGGATTATTAAACCTGATATTGGGATGACCTTTGTAAGTTTTATCTATTCATTGTTTAACTTGTTGAAGGTCCCGTTGCTAAATAAAGAATGATGTCCTTGTTACCAACCCCTCGTAACAGGAAATGAATACTTTTCATCATGAAACATCATTGATGCCACATTTGCTTTTCACACCCAATAATTGATGATATCCACGCCTGCAACAAGCGTCATAGGATGAAATCTCTTCTGGCCTCAATAAGATCTGCAAGTACAAGGCTGACCTGCTTACTTTATCCCTTTACCAAACACCAGATTTTTGACTGTCCCGAATTGTAAGATTTTGCGGAAGACATTTCAAAATGCGATGAAATTGAAAAATAAACTTCTGATAGGTCAGAAAACATTGTTGGAAAAGTAGAAATCGCTTGTTTAAGTCCTATAACCAAACAAACTTACCATCACACACAGCAAGCATTCTTATTTCTCTTATATTTCTGTATCCTGATCTGAAATGTTTGAACGCACATTTTACAAATTGGAGATCATCACAAGAGTATCCTAGGATCAAGTAGCTCCAGTTTGCACATGTATGCAAAATGAATTTGTTTATATCATCAATGAAATATTTGGACAAATATTGCCATTTTTTTCCATTACCCGATTATTTCATTTGATAACCATACTGATTGCACCTATTCAATATCCGGTCCAGCAGTTACTTGTTGCCTTTAATACTTATGCAAATCAGGCTTTATGCTGTAACAGTAACAACCAGTATGGACCATTCATCAATTGTAGATGTATCAAGAAAGCAAAAGAAGTACTTTATCGGTCTAGATGATTATAAAATGTACCCCACAAGTATCGTAATACACATTTCTTGAAATATAACATACAAAAGAGATTTTTTTTAACCCATTACCAAAAGCAAAATTTTAGACTGTCCTAAATTGAAAGAGTTTGCAGAACACATTTCAAAGTGTGATAAGAATAGGAATAATCTTCTGTAAGGGCAGAATCAATTGTGGGAAAAAGAAAAAAATTGCTTGTTATATACAATTTCTCCTTTTCCCACAATGTTTTCTAGAGTAGTTTGCATCAAAGTGGTTAAATGTTGTTATTGATTGGTAATGGGTTAATGCTATAATGGCATTCCATAGAGTACAAATATAATTTCAACTCATTTTATACAGCTTACTAATGCAAGAAATTTAAAAAAAATGAAACTAAGTACATAATTTCAGTAAACCTTTACTGAATAACAAATACTCTATTGTCCAAATACTTTGAAACTAGATTTAAAGAATTTCCAATTTTAGAACAAGAAAAATGAGTAAGAAAGCAATAATTGAATGATAATCTATTAGTATGTTTCAAAAATGTGTTTGAAAAGGAGAAAATGAATATGTGAGCACTCTCTCCATATCATACCGGAGCTTTCTAAAGGAATGATGAATGTATTAAGCCTTAACCCTTTAAGGTATAGAGATAAGGCTTATCAGTGACACCATAGGCATAAACCATCCGACTATCGGAGATCATTAACGCATACATAATCAGTCAACCTAGGTACCTATTTGCACAGGATTATCTCCGATAATTGTCACTGATTGGTGTACTGTTAATCAAACCAAAATTAATGCAATTTTCGTTAATCCAATAGATTTTCACAAAAAATAAAGGACGATAAGAACAAAATTTCCTTTAAGTTGATGTTTTTTTCTTTTTTTTAGTGATACATACATATTAAGATTAAGGTGTAGAAAATTAGACAAACAATGAAACTGTATATTGCGGTGTGAATTATACAAACTCAAAAGTAATAGAATGACGTATGTGTTCCCCTGAGAGATCATAAAGTAGTCAAACCTGGTCCTCTTTAATACATGTAAAACTGTAAAAATCAATTCATTATGGCAACGAAACATGCTTATATTTCCGTAAAATATGTGTCCATGGGTGATGAATCTACCAAAAACTCGTTGTAGTCAAAGTCCGAGGAATAATTAAATTTGCTTGTCCACGAATTGGTAAGATTTATCAGCATTTCATCGCCTTCATGCTCAAAAGACCAAAGTTGACATAATACTTTAAGTAGCCGTCTTTATAACATCCGTTATTCGACAGCTTTATTTTCATTTGCCTTTCAACTTTAAACAACAGCTCCGTGTCATACACATCCTTTATGGGTCGCGTGCCGTATGCTCGCTCTCATTTTAATTGGAAAGTATTTTTAGAAATGTGTTAATTTTCCAAAGAATTGCATGAAATCCTTATCGAGTCTTTACAAATCGGCATTGTTTTGATCTTTTATGACCGGATATTGAAGGACTCTCATATTAATTGGGTTGGTAATTTGAATTCCCTTCATCTCAATTTGATAGCGTCTTTTTCAGAAGGGTGTCGTGAGACCATTCTCAAAAGATTCTCCCTAGAGCAACAGTTTAAACTTTGACCCTATGATTTCATCATCGGAAATAAAAGAAAACATATTTATTTAAGAGGAAAATGAAATTTGGAGAAAGTGACGTGTGTGTTTATGTGTGTAATTTAGGGTTAAAGTTGAATCAATTTTTCAGCTGTCAAAAAGCATTCTATGCGGTCGTCGAAATGGGTTTTATACAACAATAGGTATAACGGCGAAAAGCGTTATATGCGGTAATCGATAAGGCGGCGAACGGCGCTTTATACCGTAAAGGGTTAAGTTATCTTATTCATCACAATTCTCTTTCCTTTCATTACGGTCACATAAAACACGATGACTGTTTCTTCAGCAATTTTGTATTTCCTTTGGTTAAATGATTATAACCTACAATCTTTCATGTAACATCTTCTACAAGTAAGTTTTGACAGTTGCCATGTATATTCATTGAACTTTTGCGCCCTTTCTGTCACATTTTAGAGTACCCTCAGCTTAATTAAGATTCCAGATCCATTGTGAACAAATGCGATATTTCTCTTGATAAGGAGGTTATATTATCACAATGGTTTCTACCCAATCTTGCCATATACAGATTGCTTTAGATACATTTATTTATATAGTCCACTGCAGCTCCTTTCCATTTTAAAAAATGGGTTAAATGCTTTTTTTTGTATGTATTTATATGATAATTGACAATTAATTTATCTAAAGAACTTAATCTTTTTAAAACCATGTCACTAGTTTCAAAGTATGAGTATACTAGAGTATTTGTAATTCAATAAAAGGTTTTAAACTGTCTTTAAAACATACAAAAACAACAAAGTCACACTCAATTTTGGTCCCATATATAAAAAGATGTTATCTCCCTTTGATTGTAAAATACATATTATAAGATTTGTGAAACCATTTTCACGGGAAATACTGCGAGTCCATTTAGTGTCATAATAAACCTTGATAAAAGTTTAGATGGACTTTCTCAAAAGACTATTTGAACCTGTTTATCTAAAATTATTGCTCCTTATTCCCTGATTCATCTGGCATCATTCAATATCGAGTGTTGTGCACTACGTGTAGGTTTGTACTGTGTTTGTTGTATGACTTCTATTGTTGTACGACCTTACTGGTCGTGCTTTACCAGGCCCCCGCTAGTGACATGGTTTTAAGACGTCACTTGAGGCTTAAATGGGAAGAATAACTCTGTGTAATAAAAAAGTCATGATGACTTACATGTAAACTACTAATTCACAAATCCCCTCGTTTATGTCGTCTTTTTTAAGCTTTCCACAACTTACAAACCAACTCAAATCTTTGTTCCTGATTGGGATTATCCAGGACATCCTGAAAAAAATAAATAAGAATAAGCCAAAAAATAAATCAAAATGTGACTACTCCAACATTGGCAATATAAACATTTACCTTGTATATACATTTTCATAGGGTATTTCATGATACATCTTGTTTATACATTTTCACAAGATCTTTCACAATAGCTTTGTTTCCTTGAAATGATTCTAATTTAAAAAAATGTGTATGCCATACAAGTCTGAGTATTTCTTGACCGTATCTTGTGTGTATCTTTTATGACCAGTGCCATATTACACCAGTGCCTAAACTATGCTCTGCTGTAACTTGCATTTAACCCTCTACCAAACGCCGAATTTTTGACTGTCCCAAGTTGAAAGAGTTTGAAGACGACTTTTCAAAATCTAACGAAATTGGAAAATAATCTTCTGATAAAGTAGAAAACATGTTGGGAAAAGGAGAAATTGCTCGTCACCAGCAATTATTCCTTTTCCCACAATGTTTTTCAAAATCTTATGCAACAACCTGATCAAATGTTGTTATTGTTTGGTAATGGGTTACAAACCTTTATAATTCAAAATCTTTTATCTATAGCTACCATAAGGGCTTGTTTCCATAAAATCTAGTAAGTTACCTAAAGTAAAATATCAAAAGAAACAATCTTGATGCTACTCTACAGTTAACATGTAAAAATGTGGTGCCTGAGAGACTCCTCAGACAAATCATCCACATATTCCAGTATCCATCTAGTCCGATTCATATTTCATTCTTCAGGTACAGCTTGGATCATCAAGTGAAATCTTAACGCAAAATATCTGAAAAACAAGTTATGCATCTGAAAAGTGAAAAACACTCATTATTTGAGCCATATGGCATAAAAGTTTATATAATAGTTTGCATCAACAAACAACAAAGAAATCTCAAACAACTAAAATCTTTTTTTATCACAATCTCTTAAAATCTCATTAGGTACAAAGGTGATGGCAAAATGTATGATTTTTGCAGAAAAATTACCTGAAAACCAAACTTGCTTTAATGCCTTTACCTTTCCCAGGTAACATATAACAAATATATCTATGGTTAACTCATTACCAAACAATAACATCATTTGACCAGTTTGTTGCAGACGACTCTGGAAAACATTGTGGGAAAAGGAGAAGTTGAGCAATTTCTCCTTTTCCCACTGTTTTCTGCCCTATCAAAAGACTGTTGTTCAATTTCATTATAATTTGAAATGTTGTCTGCAAACTCTTTCAATGTGGGACAGTTGAAAATTTGGTGTTTGGTAAAGGGTTAAATTGAATCCAATCAGAACATACACACTTGCAGCAGTATCTAATGTCACATGCTGTTTCTAATTCCGTGGTCCTCATCTAGCTATAAACAATATCCCAATAATAGCAACCTAGACTATGGCTAAAATTACTTTGTAAAGTATCAATGGTAGCTTATAAAAAAATATTATGTATAACATAACAGAAAATATTATGAAAATGTAAAAAAAAGTACATTATATGAAAAAATATCAAATTGTCATCTTTGATTATAAGAGAATCCCTAACATTTCAAAACAATACATGCTTAATTTCTGTCTTTCTCCTTCTTTCATACGATTTAATTTGACAAACTTCATGCAATAGTAAATCTACATGTCCTTCTTATGAGAACTGAAAAAAGGGATAGGTCACCTCATGTTTAATTGAGGCACAAAACTCTCACTACCACAACAGTAATTTCACTTAAATGCCATGGTATCATACACTGACAAACAGTTTTTGCTTTAAACATGTGGAAAATGTCAAAAATGCAAACTGATAAGTGTATCAGTATCATACAAACAGGATAAAGAAAATCATAGAATGACCTCTCAACAATTACAGAAAGATATCAAACTATACCTTAGGAAAAGAGCCCTGTAACAACCTGTTTTATTGACATAGTCATCAGGAAATGTAATAAAATTTAAATTGTAATATCATTTGAAAAAAATGGTTGGACCAATGTGACATTTGTAGACACTAATCCTTTTACTCTTTAGTTCACACGAAACATTGAAAATCTGCTTGGTTTCTAATACGGATTGACACAGAGTGATTTATTTAAAAACCTGTTGGTTCGTACTGTGAGGTACTTTAAAGCATTTTTTAATCGAGGTTTACTGAATGAAAATACTCAATGCACATATTTTATGTAAGATTTTGTGTGAATCCAATTTACTTTATTTAAACAGTAAACCTGAGCTAATATTGAAATATCCACTAAAGTTAACTTTTTGAATAAAGTAAATTGGATTTACAAAGATAATTACATGAAATATAGCGCATTGCGTGTCTGCATACAGTAAACCTTGATCGAAAATGCTCTACAGTATCTCACAGCGCTATTACCAACAGGTTTTGAAATAAATTGCTCTGAGTCAGTTACAATTTAAATTTTATTACATTTCCTGTTGACTATGTCAAGCGGAATTGTACTAAAGCAGAAAATAAAATGATTATTACATTTCCTGTTTTATTACATTTCCGGTTATTACAAAGCCCACTGAGTCAGAAGAGGTATTATACCGCAGGTCATGTGTTTGAGGCAAATGTGTTCTTCTACAATGGATCTCAAAATTAAAAACAAGATGAAATGGAGAATAATGGCTTAATCTGGGCTGTAAAGTTATTTATGTGATTAAATTAATTCACCAGTTTCCTCTAAAAGAAAATCTTTAATTTCCATTGATTGAAATAACAGAGGACAGTTGTAAATAATAAAACTCGCATTTCAACTGTCATATTTAGTAGAACCATTGTGTTAAAAGAATGGGCTTTACTGTTTGATTGAATAATTACAATATGAAATAGTTTCAATCTTACCATTCTTCCAAAATTTACATCTCCTCAGCCACAAAAACTCCAGGTATATCTTATCATTGGTTCAGTTGTCAAGGAGATAATTCTCAATACCATAATCTGAAATTGTAATTTGTCCTGTTCAAGGCAATGTCAATGATACTATGAACACATACATTTCTAATCATAGATTGATACCCACTTATCACACCTGCAACAGAAGACTTAATCCTTAGAATGCTGGGTAATTCTTTTAGAAATACATGTATATAGATTGTTGTGTCGTCTGCTTTCCAAAACTTTAAATAACTGCTCAATTGTGATGAGGAAAGATAATCAGAGTAGCAAACAGGTTAGATAATATACTAGGGGGCTGGCTTGAATCCAACCTGTTTGCATATATATGAGCATGATGTCAGTTCCAGCACTATAAGAATTAAGAACAACTCTTACATAGAGACTGTCTCTACAGAGGTTTCTAACCAATAAACACAGACATTTTATTTCTCTCTCTTAATCTTATCATCTACTGATTTTCTAAAATTGATAAAAAAGATTTCTATATGAATTTTACTTTTATCATGGTGTTGTTAACTCCATGACACATCAGTTGACCACATTGGCTGGAGAAACCTTTAGAGAACACTGTTGATAAACAATTCATCCTTTTATCACAATGGTTTCTACCCTATGACATAAAGATACCATAAGTTTTCATACTTCATAAATGTAGTCTGCTGTTGTTTACACACACAAAATTCTATGAGACTGAATTTGAGGTATGAAGAAAGAAGTTTTGCTCTAAAACAGTGCTTTTTAAAAATTTTCTGTTTCCTTGTTTTAAAAACTTTTGAAATAAACATAAAACAGTAAGCTGTTTTGGCTTGATGTCAATTGAGTTTGATTATATAACTCATTATACAGTGTAAATGCCAGAACAAATGCTCGGGTACCATTTTACTAAACAGTTTACGCTAAAAATAAGATTTGCGCAAGTCTAAAACAACAATTCTTCTTATTTCAATATTGGGCAAAGTAATTTTGCAAAGTAACACATCATTGGAATGGTCTCTCCGAGATGCTTCCAATGACATGTCACATTGCAATATTGTACATTCATTGAAGATACTATCCATGTGTATCAGTTGTGACTTGCCCAAATATTTTCCTTGAGTTGTTAAGTAAAACGGTACCCAGGACTATTATGAACTATTGAAGTGATTTGTAAAGTCTATAATGATACATATCTTACTTGATAGTGATGCTGATACATTACTCCTAGGTACCAGAACTGCAATGATTCCTCATATTGTCCTTTTCAACATCTTCTGATATCAAATTTGGGCAAACCATTTTCACAATCTCCTGAAGAAAAAAAACCAGCTAATGACAAATTATATGTTGCATATAAAAGTAGTGGCACTACTAGTGATTCTAGAATTATGTATTCTGTAAGAAATTCAATATGAAACTATCATTTGCCTTCAAGTTAATATGTGTGATATATACAATAGACAGCCCTGAAAGATTCAGACGAAGAGACAGTCACACAGCCATTGTTCACTTGAATTAATATCATCTTGGTCTATACTTGCTCAGATCCTTAAAACCAGCATTATAATACAAGGAGACTATGTTATTTCTATTTAAGTACATGTATTATACATAACCATACATACTCACCAAAACATTGCACAATTTATCTTCCAATTTGACTGTTCTTCTTATGCAAAATTCATTCGAATCACCCATCAACCTAAAACAGATTGAACAACTTAATATATATCAAACTCTTTCAAAATTCTAGATAATGAGATGAGTTTTGCTTTTTGTTTTTTTGCATTAATGTACAGGGCTCAACTTTGAGTGTTATAATACATGTTCTCTGGACTACCTTCCATTACTAGGCTAGGAAATGTGTCTTGCCAAAGGACACTCCACTGTGAAATAGATGATTGCCATCGAGGCTCAAACCTGGGTTGGCCTGTCTGTAGTTCTCGAGGCCACAATAGCTCACTTATTGTACTGGCAGTCCTGTGTGTGGTACTAAGTTCTAGCTTTATCCTATGTTCTAGGTTAGTTCTATGTTCTAGGTTTGTCCTTTGTTCTAGATTAATCCTTTGTTCTAGGTTAATCCTGTATTGTGGATTGGGATTGAAATCTAATGGGTGTACGGCCCAATGAAACAATTGAATGGACTATCTCACAGATTAAGATTTAATATTTTTTTTAATTTGTTTGATTTCTACTGATAAAATACCAATACAGATTTCTTACCCGGTAAGTAACATATATAAGACTAGACTATTGACAGCTTACCAACCCAGAATAAAACCGTACAGAAAATGTACAGATCATAATTATATATTGCAGGTATTGCAAACCATTTAACCAGGTTTATTTCATAAACAATGAGCTAAACTTAGAAATAGAAGTTATATTTTTAGATACCGTCTGGTCGATTGACAATAATTGTTAATGTCAATTTTTAACAAATATAGTGCACAAATCTATAAGTTTGTCCCCTTGAAAACCAATAGAAATAATCCTCGTTTCTACAGCTCGACATTTTCTTTGGTTGATCTGTGACAGTCAACAGATGAAATCATTGTGCTGAATAAAGCCTTTATTCACCTGAATACATCTTATGTCAAACTTACAGGTTCAATGCAAGACAATAGCATCCTTTTGTGAAGGAAAATCTTACCTTATATAAAGCAACCTCTTATTATTTACCATTATAGATGCATCAAATTGGTAAATTCTGAATATGGTATAAGAAAAGCTTTTGTTTGAAATGGCAAATGATTCCAACACTTGAGGCCAAAACTTGAAATGAAATGTTGCCATCTCTCTCTTGTGCGGGGTTTAATTCCTGTCAAGAGTTTTTCATGACAGGCAGAAAAATGTTTCCTTCATAAATGTAAAGAAATATTAAGCAAAAACATTTTAGTTTTGCCACTTATTCTTGTCATTATCATCTGTTAGCTAGCTTTACCAGAGGATCAATGTATTATATCAATAATCTAATGCAAGATTAAATCTATCAACTTCATCACAAGAGTTATATAGCCTTGAAGTGTGTCATTTATATATTCAATGAGTCATCTGACCCGGGTTGGAATAGTTACAAAAAAGTGTTTTACCAACCTTACAAAGGTCAGCATTATTCAACAACAAACACCGACAATAACAACCATGGTCATGACAAACTGTCGAAGAATGAGATGGTTCAAACTAGCATCAACAGTAGTGTATACATGTGTATAAGTTTCTTTTGAGATGCTGCATGCAAATACTTCAAACTCAATTTCATAATCTACCCTCATTCAAAACTACCTTTTGTGTCTCTGAAGATTAAGTTTAAAAGATATATGCAACAAATACTTGATTTATTTTAGAAAATTTGTATGAGGAATATTTCCTTCCTCATGAATAATTTCAGACATTGTCTACAGAATACAATTAAAACACTTCCATTAGACTGGGGTTTGTGCTGTTTTCAATCAAATAGCCATGGTCAGCACAAATATTAAAGGGTATTGTATTTTCTGACCATAACTGTACATGTTTTTTCAAGCCACTCACTGCTTTCCCTATAAACACTATAGGATAGTGGTTAAAGAATTAATTGTGTTACATTGAACTCATTAAAAGTCAAAAAGAGTATTTGCCGAACAATGGATTAGTTCTCAACCTCAATAAAAGGAATTAACAGTGTTTAATAATTTACCATAACAAAACAACTATTTATGTAAGTCAAGTTGATCTTGTGTAAATGTTCAAAAAGTCTGATGGAGAAGCTACTCTCTGATTTTTTAAACATTAATATCCCTTGTTGTGAATCTTGGTTAATCCACAGGGATTAGAAGTTAGGCTATTAAGGGGGTAATGGCTATGTATAAATGGATATACAGCCATTACTGTACCTAGACTTCGAAACTCTGTGGGTCAATCCATCTTATTTTGCAATAGAATGAAAACAAATATTTTCATTTCCTGTAGCACAAAGATGCAAAGCAACTTACCCTTTTCCCAGTCTTATGTTTCATTCAACTAGTCAGCTAGATATACAACAATAGCAGACTATCAATTATCCCAGACGGACTTTCTGACTATTACACCTAAAAAATATCTTTTACCAGTAACTCATTAGTACATGTACAATTGACTTACTTCCTCATGTACTCATTCTCACAAAGGGGTGAAAATGAGGAGTAAAAAATCTGTATTTTCATGTTTCAGTTATGAGCTGGATGATTTCATATATCATTTCTATGTGACTGTCATGTATGTGGCATTTTTTCAAAGTATTACCAGTACAAGTAATCAACATTTCAAAATGCATTATGTTACAAATAACATACGTAAGTATGTAAATATAACAAGAAAGACAAAAAAAATTGTGATCTACAAGGCTGTCTTGTAAATGAAGACTCGTAAATGATGAATATTTGAATTCTTTTTCTTGCTATGGACTGTTATGGATAATAGTCTTTCAACAAGCTATTTTTCTTTATTGGATAATACCTAATAACTTCAGTGAAATATGTCTAGCATGGTATTCATGGTCAGTTGTGACGATATCAGTCGATGACTAGTAAATGATGAATTTAAAATTACGCTAATGGTTATCATTATAATTCAGTTTATGATCTACTTGTGCTTGCCACACAAGAAAAGATGTTCATTTCTTTTATTTGGGTAATAACAGCTTGATTCAAAACATCACACATTTAACCAATCATAATAATTAACGTTATACCTAAGTGGCTGCTTGGTGTAGGACTTGTAAATGATTGGCAGTTTGAGGACAGGAATTAGTCATGACAGGTTAATTTCAAATTTTGCATTGTTCAAAAGAAATTTGCATTGGCATATTCATGGTATGCATGTCTTCACAGCAACATATTACTTTGTGGCCAGAAAATGGTTGATATTTGTCCATACATAGCTGAATCAACACATCTTTTACCAGGGACAGGCATTTTTCCATGCATCTTAAGTTTCAAATGTCACATGGCAAGTCAGCTCATGCATTTTGGTGCCAAATTTTGGATTTTCATTTTACCTACATATTCCTTTTGAAAACTCATTAGATCTATTATTTTTTACATAGAGTCTACATGTGAGTGTATATAGATCTATATCTCACTTATATTGCATGAATGCATTTTGACAGCATTTGTCACCCCTTTGTGAGAATGAGTGCATGACAAAAATAGCTCGATGCTTTGAATCTACAACGATAACCTTGCCAGACCAACAAACCGTTACGAACGGCATAATGAGATTGCAGACGACATTTTGTTGCAATAGATAATTGGTTGTTGCAGATCAGCGACACAGATCTAAATTGTTAAACGCAGGTTTATTCATTCATAAAATAAACAACACAACCACAGGGGATCGAAGTTATGGTAGTCTTACGGCTATGTATAAATGCATAGCATAGCACTACCATAACTTCGACCCCCTGTGAACACAACGGACACAACCAGACTCCGGCGACAGAGTGTTCGTGTTATCTATCTCTCTCAAAAAACAAAATTTGCTCCATCAAGTCACCACCTCTTTCATGAATGAAATTACAAACAATTAAAAGAAAATCGAAAAACTCCATTACACAAACCTGATTGAAGCATCCATCCTCTTGAACACTGTAAAATGACACATCTTTCCAATTGAGTATTCCTATGTAATGACGTATGAACACGCGTGAGTTGATTACGTAACCAAAGGTCCGAGAGCGCCGATTATTATGTTTCATAGTTACTGAGCACTGCAAATGTCGTTTTAGGCATCATGGATACCATGCATGAATACATTAATAGGATTGTGACGTCATCAGCATTATCATTCGTTCGTCGTATAATTCTCACCAAGAGAAGACGTTGAAGTAGTAGAACTAGATCTAATACAGAGTCTAATTATAAGTCTAGATAAGCATGCTTAACCAAATGCAAACTTTTTTTCAAAATACTTTCGCTGCAATGCCCATCTAAAGTCAGTTTGGCGAAAATGTAAATGGCTCATACTTGCTATGGAACTTCACTGAGGAATAATGTGTCATTTAGTGTTGTAACTTCTACTTATTAATGCACAGCGCTCATTATAGAGCATTACAGCACCCTGGATGGCCTGCTAGGCTAGGAAATGTGTCTTGCCAAAATACACTCCATGAAATTAATGATAACCATCGAGAATTGAACCAGGTTGGCCAGTTCCTAGTCCCCAGCACTAAATAGATACATATATTGAATATATCTCTAATGGAGTTTGATATGCTATGATTGAAAGTTTTTGAAAGCGGGGTTTGAAAACGAAAACGAAAGGAATTCAGTAAACAAACCCTTTATGGCTGTGTCTGAGAGTGCTCTATAATAGTTGTCTGTTGGGAATTATGCATCGACAGATTGACAGAAGACATTGAACACTTGAACTCTTCTGTACTATTTAATGGTGAAGCTATGGTCTCAGTATTTCATTTAATGAATTCACATTTTTCTTTAAATGAAAAAATGCCATTAACAAATTTTAACTAGAAGTTGTGACCTACTTTTCGGTTTGTTAAAGAATACGTTGTCTAGTAGGAGGTTTCAGAGTGACGTATATTCTGTATCAAATTTGCTCTCTCAATAGTCTGAATGACCAAGAAGTAGAAATTCTCCAAAACAGATTGGATTATTTTTCTTAGGTGCCCAATTGCTTGATAATGTTTTTGTAATTAGTGCAGTAACACAAATGTGTACAAATGAGAGTATGTGTAAGGCTAGTCACTTCATTCTCGTTTGGACTGATTTGATTCTGGTGGAAAATATTATTTTAATGTAGACTAATATGATGTTCATAAATATGTTCCCTGTAATTAAACACACTCTTAAGCCTTCTTAATCATGACATATGTATGTTAGAGCATTCTGGTCAAATGCCCAGTATATATGACAAAGAAGCAGTCAAAGAATGTTCAAAGAAAGGGAAATAACTGTGTAAGGTAGATCTATATAATGTTTGAGACAAATATTGAGATATACATTTTATCTATCAATATATATACTAATATATATATAGAATGTTCTAAACAAATATTGAGAGATAGTGTGTTGGAGAAATATACATACATATTATAGATATTTGTATAGAAAGTTTGAGACAAATATTGAGAGACAGTGTGTTGGAGAAATATACATACATATTATAGATATATTAAAAGAATGTTTGAGATAATGACTGGAAGTTGGAAAGGGTGGAAGCCAAGCTTACCTCCTCCCTGTATCTCTCTTGTATTCAGCTTGAAATGAGGGTTTTCATGCATTTTCAACATAAAATTTCATATTTTGTTCATTTGCTGTTGCCTCTAGTTGGTATATTCAAATTCAAGGAAATCAAATATTCATTATGAGGTAATACTTTTAAGTCAAAGAGGATCTTTTTTCTGGAAGATATATGAAGAGGAGCATTTTTATTGTTTGCTCCCCCAACCTTTTGTCATTTTGAGACATTTATTTAGTGTACAGATTCATACCATTAGGCAGAGCACAATAGCTGGCTAGGTGGGGGCTTTCCTAGCCTTGTGGTTGGAGTACTTAAATCACTTGTCCCCTCTGCATCCCTTCTTCATTTGATCTTACATCCTTGTATCAAAATTATGATTTTCATGAGGCCTGTCTACTGGTTGAGGTATGGAATGCCTATGGTTCTTCCCTAATAAACCATACTAACAATAACCTTAATGATCAAACTTGAAATACAGAGGTCCCAAGCTAAATCCAGCAAACAGGATAGATCACAGGCGGGCCGCCAGTTTCTTGGCAGCTGGCTGTAATCTGACCTGTTTGCATAAGCATTAAGTAAGTTCCAGCGCTATAAGAATTTAGGAAGTCAGTTATGACATCTTTATGTCAGTGTGGTTGAAACTTTGTGAAGGTTATTACCAATATCATTCCAAAGCAAACAATTGTTTCTCTTAAAACTTTGATTCAACTATGAACAATACAATCCAGACATATAATGAACTTCTTTCAAGCATGCAAGGATTTCATTCTGTGACCAGGATTTGAACCCAGAACTCTTCCTTATAGTAGGAAGTGTTTTATCTTTAAATCTATCACAGTTGATTAACGAATACATGTACTGCTTGATCGAAATCAAATCAGATGTCTGGATTTGAATTTTGTTTTAGAATGAGACTTTGTTGTAGAATTTGGTATCAGTGTTAAAATAGGGTTGACTATTAATAAAAGAAGCTGAGGTAGGACTATTGGTCAGCTTAAAAAAATCAGTTAAAACATCCTCAAGTCAGTGTGGTTCAAGCCAGTTGAAACTTTGAGAAGGTTATTAACAATACCATTCCAAAGAAAACAGTGTTTTCCCCTTAACCCTTACAATACTGGGTAATTTTCTAAAAATAGATTTTTGTGACATCTGCTTTCCAAAACCTTAAATATCTTCATAATTATGATGAAAAAGATACTCTGAGTAGCAAACAGGTTAGATTGGAGCCTGGCCTAGATCTAACCTGTTTGCAAAAGGATGAAGTTGGTTCCAGCACTGTAAGGGTTAAAACTTTGATTCAACAATGCACTTTATAACTTAAAAATATTATGAGCTGTTTTCAAGCATGCAAGGATTTCATTCTGTGCCCAGAATTTGAACCCAGAACTCTTCCTATGAGTAGGAAGTGTTTTATCATTTAAACTATCACAGTTGATTGATGTTGATTTGCTTGCTTGAAGTTAAATCATAGGTCTTGATAGGCCTTAAGAAAGTGCATTCAAACCTTTTCAAACTCAAGTCAGCATCCTGTGTTGCCATAGTCTGGCTGACTCTTTGGTAACATCTGTTGCTGTAAGACTTATATTAAGGTTTATGATAATTCTAGAATGTAGCTTTAGTGGGACTGTCAGCCAGCCTCAAGGATAGTCAGTAATGACGTCCTCGAGTCTGTTTCCAGTGTCGCCAGGGTCATTGTAGACCCATACGTGGAGGCCAGTCCCGTGACACCAAAAATAAGGTTTATCAGTCCGTAGTGCCACAACCGAATCACCACATCCACGCAATATATGTGCGAGAGAAAGAGTAAAAGAGTCTGAAATCTTTCTCTACCATATGATCCCTATCGCGTGCATGTTTGAGACTCTCGCACTACAGGATCATAGTGGTGAAACTGGCACATTAAACCTTTGTAATGGGTTTGCAAGTTTTAAGTTTTGTAGGTTCGAATCATTCCGGTGCCACATTAATTAGCGTATGCGTAGGTTCGACTCATACCAGCTCCGCATTAATCAGCGTATGTTTAGGTTCGACTCATACCAGCGCCGCATTAATCAGCGTATAAGTAGGTTCGACTCATACCAGCTCCGCATCAATCAGCGTATGTTTAGGTTCGACTCATACCAGCGCCGCATTAATCAGCGTATGTGTAGGTTCAAATCATTCCAGCGCCGCATTAATCAGCGTATGTGTAGGTTCAAATCATACCAGCGGCGCATTAATCAGCATATGTGTAGATTCGAATCATATCAGTGCCGCATTAATCAGCGTATGTGTAGGTTCGAATCATTCCAGCGCCGCATTGACCAGGTTGTAGGTCCGAATTGTTCCAGCGCCGCATTAATCAGGTTGTAGTTTCGAATTGTTCCAGCGCCACATTGTTCAGGCTTCATATTAAACTCTCAGATCAGAAAACAAATAATGAAAAAATGCTGTTGTTGAATTCTTCCCAAACTAATCAGATATTCTCCTGAGGCAGAATTTAGTCAGGTCTAGATGTCAGGTCGTATGTCAATTTCAATCTGTTGTTGTCTGATGAAGACATATACTTAAAATCTAAGGACAACCTCAAAGCATTTTCTGGCTAAGGGTTAGTGCAAAAAGGGATAGAAAGAATTTAAAAAAGTAATTTTTCCAAGACACAATTATACATGGAACCAAAATCTTGAAAAGATGCAAACTATAATTGCAGCTTTACATTCATGTCTAGTGATCATATCATTTGGCAGCTGAAGAATTTTGATACAAATAGATTCAATGATATAAAAGATGAAATTTGTAAGAATAAAACCCTGTTCCTGGTCACCATATACTAATAAGATAAATGGAAATCAGAGCCTTCAGTATAGCTTGTGTTAGCAGTAATTAACAATCTTTAGAAATATATGAACTTTGTGAAACATAATCATTATCAAAGTTCCTTTAAATGTATCTTTTGCAAATCATAACTACTAATTAGTAGCTTTATATTGAATTAGAAAATCAGTAATGATAAGACATAAGCAACATTTCAAGAAAAACAGAATCATGAGGTTTGAGGGTTTTTATCATTTTAAACTTTAATCCCTGTTCCTGGTGCGAAGGTATCTATGTAATAAAGAGAAACTCATTCCTTTAGTACACTGCATACTAGCAGATTATTGTAAAGATTCCAAAGTAACAAATAATAAAATGCTTTCCTTAAAGGTTGTGTTGCAAATGCACATGTACATTACTGAATGTTAATCCTGTTGAGCTAACAACAGCATCTTGATAGCGGAAATTTCCATTAACTCTGTAGAGTCTCCGTCCCTGGCCTGTATAAGAAATAATTATTAATGGAAATTCCTACTTTCAATGAACTGATTGTTAGCAAGTCAATATAGGGTACCAAAATAGTTAAATAAACAGATGAACACCATGTTAAATGTAAACACAATTCAAATATTCTTTTCCTGGAATGATAATAGATCCTTCTGCTAATACAACTAACCACAGCATCATGAAAGCTAAAATTCCATTTACAAAATAAAGCCCTGTTCCTGGTCACAAAATGAGTCTGAAATAAGAATTCAAGTTTTCAAAAGACTGAACATGCAGTAGATGTTTCAATTTCTCATCTGCATGTCATATTTGTATAAATGGCCACCATAGACATGAAACAACCAGACATCAATATATTTTAAATTTTAAATTGAAAAGATAAACAAATCAGGATTAGTAGGGGAAAAACGATAGCTGTATCCCAAATGCGCATACCCTGCCTTACTAATGCTCTTCCATGGAGGTAAACATTAAAGTGAACTTGGATAAACTCATCATGTTTAATCTGTCTGTCGAAAATCAGTTTTGATGTTCATTCAAAAACTGATACAAATGTTGCAGCCTTTCTTTGGACCAAGTCAGAATAGGTAACAGTTTTGCAGTTAGTCTGTCGGTCTGTAGGCTGGTCTTTTCCTCCTTATTGGTACAAACTAGGGTCTGTAATAATGAAACAGAGACAGGTATGTGTACACTTTCTGTCTGTAGTCAGGTCTTTTCCTCCTTATTGGTACAAACTAAGGTCTGTAATAATGAAACAGAAACAGGTATGTGTACATTGTCAGTCTGTAGTCAGGTCTTTTCCTCCTTATTGGTACAAACTAAGGTCAGTAATAAGGAAACAGAGACAGGTGTGTGTACATTGTCAGTCTGTAGTCAGGTCTTTTCCTCCTTATTGGTACAAACTAAGGTATGTTATAATGAAACAGAGACAGTTGTGTGTACATTGACAGTCTTATAAGGAGTCAAACAATGCAAGCATGATGAACATGTCAGTCTTATAATTCCTCTCAATTATCTTTTATTGAAATTAAGGTATTTTCCTCCTTATCAATACAAACTAAGGTCTGTAATGATGAAACAGGTGTGTGTATGGGATGGTCAGTTATGTGATGTCATCTGCCTCAGGGGGTCTGTATGAAACAAGTTCTGGCAATTTATACTAATCACATTCCATTCTGCTACCTGGATACATAACCAGTATTTTGTGCTGAATGTTGTTCGATGAAGACTCATATTATGCTTTTAGGAGCCACAAGTTATTTGACACATTCACTAAGTCCATTAAGTGCCATTTACATCTCTGTAAATACTATTGTTGGTGATAAAAAATCGCTGATTAATTGAAAAGTTATCCTCATCTGCTGCATTTGAAATTTGCCATTATAGGAAAATCCTCATTTAAGATTCAGTGATTCAAGCCTGCGACTCATCAATTACAAGCAAACATTGCTATTGCCTGACCTATTTTGGTTTGGTTGTCAAGTTAAAGATATCTGAGGGCTCTTGATTTACCTTACTTGTGATGTACACTAGTCTTTCTTTCCATCTCCATCTGAAAACAATTTTAAAAAAGTAATGTATTATGTGCATGTTGTAAAGTCAAGAGTTTGTTACGAGGGTGGAGAGATATCAGCTCATTCTTATTTAAGTCATCCAAAGGATCAAATAACAATTGTAGTCAAAGCTTATTTCCATGGCACAATGGGTTCAGTAAATGGGAAAAGAGTTTAATAAAGATTAGAAAATGTCTATATGTTAATTGTGGGCTACAATTTAACCAAAAGATTGTTAAAACATCTTAAAACAAATTCAAATAAATATAAAATCAAGCTTGTCACCAAATGCTAGAATACAAACTGTTTAACACACCAATATTTCCTCCTTAACACATTACCACCTAACTCCACATTTTTGTGTCTTGCAGCAGACGACTTTCATAACACTCTGTGAAAAAAGGAGAAATTCTGCTTTTGCCACAATGCTTTTCCAATCTATTCACATTTCACAACAGCAAGACTGAAATGTTTTACACATGTTTACAAAGCTTTTCTTAAGTTGTCTGCTTCAAGTAAAAAGAACGTCGTCTGAAGGTGGTAAAGAGTTAAAATGCATCTCATTTTCAATCATAGGTACATGTGATTGCAGAAAATGACATAGGAAAATGTACACTGTTTGTCGAAATATCTCAAACTTGTTGTCTACATGAATTAACAATCATTAGAAAATACAATTTGGATGAAAGGTCATAGTATCCTCTTTTGCAAGATGAAACTTTGCCTTGAACATATTGGAATATTATTCAAATAATAACAAGTGTCGATGACATAGATACCCTCATGTTGAATTTCTATATGAGATAACATTGCTGTGTGGCCTCCTCCTTCTAAAACTGCATCTGAAAAGTAGAAACAAACAGTGTTCAAATCATATGGGTAAAGCTTATCTGAGCATAAAACCACAGAAAACATTAAACCAGTTGAGGACCAGAAATTTACAGAATCAATGATATAGTTAATTTTCAGACGACTTTGGGAAAAGGAGAAATTGCTCTTAACAAGCAATTTTCCCTTTTCCCACATTGTTTTCTGCCCTATCAGATGAGTATTTCTTATTTTCAACACATTTTGAAATGTCGTCTGCAAACTCTTTCAATTTGGGACAGTCGAAAATTTGATATTTGGTAAAGGGCTTTTATGGAGCACTTTGGGTTTCCTTTTATCACAATATGGCCTTCTTCGAAAGTATAGAGAGAAATAATAATTCAAATCAAACAAAGGATTAAAAAAATATTAAATAATACACAACTTATCTTACCATGTTCGTCTAAATCAAATTTAGGGTTGCATGTCTTGGAATCCTCCATTCTGTCTTTCCGGTCAAGTCTTGAAACACTAACTAAAATTAAAACAAAAGAAAAGAAAAAACAGTATAACATAATAACATAACATAATTTTATTAGAACTTAGGCACATAGGCCCATAGCTCAAACACGTTTACAATTACATGCATGAACACAAATAAACAATATAAATATGAAGTAAATCACATACAAATTACAATATATTTGAGATGGTTAAAAGCATTAGTACATATTTGCATGCGAGTGGATTAAAAAGACCTTACATCCAAGTAATAAATAAAACTAACTATTCTGTCTAGACACAAATGTGTTTCTTTCTTGGAAAGCATTTTTACAAAAAAGTCCAAGGTTAAACAGAGTTTGTTTATCAGAAGAGTTGAGTACATCAGTAAATAACGTATGATCATTTGACAAACACATATTCAATTATCTGTAGGAATTAATTTACTATACTTTGAAGTCTTAAAAACTTGAGGTAATAGTTGGCTATTGTGTAATGGGGAAATGCACGATTATGAGCATTACTCAACGCTGACTATCGTCCTTTAGTTAAAAAAAACCCCACGACATGTTGAAGTCATTGCGAGATTTTGCCATGAAGGGCATATCAACCTGTATATTTATTTATATATTTGCTTTTCGAACCACTGCAGAAAATGGGCAGTGCATAGTCTAATGAGTTAACTGTTATCACTTCAGAATGGCGGGAAATCAAGTTCAAACGATCAAATATAAATATACTTTTCACAACCACGTTTATATGGTTAAAGTTCTAAATGCTTATAATATGTACTCTGGTTTATCAACAACACCATTAACAAGTTATATTTACTTACATATACAACGAGACGTCGATATTCCTCAACATTTTCAACTCCCAATTATACCAAAGACATGTTAACACAAATACCATCTCACACCAACTAATCCAATGGACTAATCGGAGAGTCGTGACCAGCATGCTCTGGGCTATTTGAATTGTTACCGGGATTTCACGGAAACCCCCGATTACATGGAGTGGCCTTTAAAAAACAAGAGCATCTCTTCTACGCACGGAAAATGATAATGGTAACAAGAGTATTTCTAGTTAATAAATATTTTTACAATGACATCGTTCATTAGGAATGGTAAACTCCCTTCTATTAGCGACATGATTCAAATAATGAGTTGAAAACACATACAATTTTTAAAGAATATTTGAACACAATGGTTATCTTCGACAACATAATCACGGAGAGGAAAGTATCCAGTGTTGTAATACGCGCTGTATATATCGTGATAAAAGAGGTACACGCTTGGGGCTTCGTAGCGGAGAGAAAAGAAGGAAACTCGATTCTAAGATAGACCCTATCGTAAATATCAAACACACAAATCTAAAGTGTTTGTCCATTGTGCTGATATCGGTTGCTAGTAACTTGTCAAATGATACCGATTACTTCCATAATTCCCGACTTTTGTCTACTTCGAATGCGTTTAATTGTGCTTATTAGTTACACTTTATTCACGACCCGCGCAAAATGATTCAGTAAAATGTTTTCGTTTAAAAGAAAAATATCCCCATATGAGCAATTCGCCTTCTACTTTCAAATTTCAGAAAGTTGTCTGTTCCGGAAGCGTGTAATAATAAGATAATTTTGTAAATAAGCAAACGTTAATACAACACAGACGGCCAGCTGAAAATGGATGTTGGTACAATTCAAATGCGTAGTCAGCGAAACTCACGTACGCACACGCGTCACATCGATTTCAAAACTTAAAAACACGGTACCAAATCTCACCATTTACTTCTACTTAGAAAACCCCCATCGGAAGGGGACATACCGCCTCCCGCACTCTCCCCTCGTCGGTGTGTTACAATGGTTTGAGGCTGGCTACGCCCCTGTTTTCGCATTTTAGGACAATACCGAGTATTTCCATAATTCCCAAACATTTTTCAGTCCGAATATATTTTATTGCGCTTATCAGTTAAACTTCATTCCCGTTCAGACCCATGCCGGATCAGTCAGTAACTAATTATATCTAGCTTTTCCTGCAAGAGAAATGGGGTTCAGAACAGAATTTGAGCGTGAAATAAAATAAAAACAACCATATATGAGAACTTTAGCATATTCCATACAAGTTTTAACAGAGACATGTTATCTATGTTTCTGGTTTTAGATAGGAATCTGGGTACCGTTTTACTAGAGATTTTATGTTAAAATCGTGCGTAGGTTCAAAACAACATTCCCTCTTATTTCATCTTTTGGAAAATTGCAAACAGTTCATTGTAATCGAGATGCTACCAATGACGTGTCACATTGCAATATTATACTTTCATGGAAGATACCATGCATGTTTATCAATATTGACTTACGCAAACATTTTTCGTAAGTCGCTTTGTAAAACGGTACCCAGCTGCCCCATACGGTGAAAATATCGTGATAGTTCAATAAATAAAGCAGACGTTTATACCAGACAGACCGCCCCCACCGAGCACGTTCAGTCACAGACAACGTTATAAATACAGCGATCATGGTTGTAATATAGACACGTGGATAGTTATCTTATTTGCAGTAGCTAGCACGTTCAGCCACTACCAAGTTAACTTAATACGCGGTTGCTATATTGATAGATCGAGCACCTTTATGGACATATCATTCTTCAGAGTACAGTTTTACTAAACAGTTTACGCTTAAGATTTGCGTAAGTCTAAAACAACAATTCCTCTTGTTTCAATATTGGGCGAAGCAATATTGTAAAGTAATACATCATTGCAATTGTCTCTCCGAGACGCTTCCAGTGACGTGTCACATTGCAATATTGTTCTTTCATTGAAGATACTATCCACGTGTATCAGTTATGACTTACGCAAATGTTTTCATTAAGTTGTAAAACGGTACCAAGATGTTCTTACGGAGAGTAAAACTGGTATGAGAGAGGCTTTACGGGTTTTGACACCGTATCTGTCAACAGTTTTATCGTAGAGAAAGTTCGTATCCAATACAATGTGCTTTTCCTTCATTCTTGAAACGTGTCTCAGTGTAACAGAAACTTTATTTAAATAGGACAATCCCCATGAACCAATTACCAGAAAAAACGACATTTGACCACTTTGTTGAGATGGCTCTTGAAAACACTGAGAGAAAAGGAAAAATTGCTCGTAACGAGCAAGTTTTCCTTTCCCACAGTATTTTCTACTCTATCAGAAAAATAATTTCCAATTTTATCACATTTTGAAATGTCGTTTGCAAACTCTCTCAACATGGGACAGTAAACAATTTGGCGTTTGGTAAAGGGTTAAAACCCTCCCACCATGAAACAATCATGCACGATTCATTTCGATGCCATTGGTCTATTATGAATCACGTAGATCTACTGCTTAATTCAAAATACTCTGTAAACTTATTTTGGACAATATTATTCCGATGTGATCCTGGGTTAAAGATGTAACAAGTGAAGTTTTAATATCGAGAGAATTTCAGTTTCACTTCGACGACAGCTTACCTGTCCATGTATTTTGTATTTCTATCATAGTTATTTGATAATATCAGTATTGTGAATATAAATAATACAGATATTGCAAATACATATAGTATACTTAACGTCCTTATTTAGGTCTTATGTTCAGGGAACAGTACAGGAAAGACCTTGGAATTACTCATGACGAACAGTTTCCCCATATCTTAATGTTTCTCACTCAATTTAAGGAGGAATACGGGACATGTCTTCCCTCAACAACCCCAGCAAAGGATTCAAAAACTATGTTCATGAACCTCATGAACAAAAATAGCAATTCATGAAGAAGTCAACAACTTGTTCATGAACATGTTAATAAATGTGTTCACGAACATGTTCTTGAAATTCATGAACATATATAACAGCTTTGTGGTCATAAACGGCCATTTTCACACATGGAATTGCCAGACAGACCGCCCCCAACAAGCACGTGCAGTCTCAGAGAACGTTATAAATACAGCGATCATTGCGGTCATATAGACACGTGGATGTTTATTTAGATAGCACGAGGATCTTTATGTATATATCACCATTCTTCGGTGGGTTGTGCGAAAAGGAAATCTGGTATTAGAGAGGCTTTGCGTTTAACACCGTATCCATCGGCAGTTACTTACTTAGCCGAGATAAGGTTATACACCAATCTTCCATGTCCAATACAGAGTTCTTTTCTTTCCCTCTTGGACCAGGAAATTATGTAATTAGTCTAGACAATAAGTATTGGATCTATTAAGCATCCGAAAGCTGGAGCAAGTTAAATTTGTAACACTTTGTATTCATTTTCGTGCAGGTCCCTATTTAGAATGGGGTTAATTTGCCTTGGACATGTCCCACTATCACAGTGTGCCTGGGCGGTGCTTTTCTGTAGTGTGTTTTTAAACTGCACGTGCCTCTATCAATGATCCTTAACTTGAATCGTAATGAAACAAATAAAAAGGAATATATAGTTAAACATGTAAGTTTTGATTATGTTTTATATTTGCTTTTCTTTTATTCACAATAAATTCAATGATAAGTCCGTAACTCAACACAATCTTGAAATATGAATAGACTACTTCTTGAATCTGATTGTTTCTTAAGTGGTTATGGTCTGGCATATAGCGCGTAAGGGACCCCGCGTTATATTTGTCAACCCCACTATTAACGCGGATCTATCATGGCTCCCGACGACCGCGTTATAATGAGGCTGCAGTGTAGTTGTGGTAGTGTAGGTGATATATATTTCGTGATCGCTGAAGAGAAGTTTCCGTCTACAATATAACACGAGTTATGTTTCTTCGGAACAAACAATCTGTCTGTAGGATGACTGCACAGAATAACACAATACTGTAATGTATCAGCTTCAGACGCGACGTACATTTATGAGAGTTATCTCCCTTTGACCATAATTCAACTAACCGAACAAGGGCGAACACACAATGACGATTTGTGTCCGACATCCGAGGTTCGATCAATTGTAGAATGTCCTTGGAAAATGTCACTTGCCTTCATTCAACAACCCTTGAAAGGCTATTCAAGAACTGTGGGCATGAACTGAACGAACAAACATGGATACAGAATGGTAATTCATGGATACAAAGTTGTTCATGAACATTTGCATAACTTCAAGATCATGTTCGTGAACAGCAATAGTTCGTTCATGAACATAATCATAGACAAGCTCATTAATGAGTTTAATCAAAATGCTCTTGAAATTCATGAATATGTTAATTAACAATGTTGTCTTAATGAACAGCTTTTTGTGTTCATGAACAGCTTTTTGGATAAACCCAATGAGTTCAGATTGTTTGAAACACTGTTTATAGATGGTGCAGGCATTATATTGTCATGATAGTATGGGTGTTTTGTTATGTTTTAATATACTTTTTCATAGTTCATAACTCATTTTACCCAGATTTGCAGTTTTTTTGGGCAACATTCTGACTATTACATATAAATGTTTTCAATTAGACATGGACACATACAATTTGGAAAGTTCTGTCTGTATATGTTTTTTATTTTGACAAACTGCAGGCACTGTCATAGGTTTGTTTTTCAATCAATCACCAAGCACACACTCAGTAAAGACATTATGTACAAATATGACACAATTCACAACAAAAACTTCATAACAAGCAATTTCTTTTATTGGTAGAAAAATGTTAATATCTTTAAATCAGTTTTCGCCATCTAGCTATCTATTAATACTACCATTTCCTTAACCGATCACAATGCACATTATTTGGTTTAAATAAAACCTAACCCGATATTTCTGTTTTATAAATCTTCAAAGATCTATTTAGCTGTTAACATTTTACTAAATCCCTTTTATCCCATGTTCACCACTTGCACTACCTTTATTAACCAATTACCAAACAATAACGACATTAATTTTGACCACTCTGTTGCAGACAACTCCCGAAAACATTGTGGGAAAGAAAGAAATTACTTGCTGAGAGCAATTTCTCCTTTTCCCACAATGTTTTTTACCCTATCAGAAGATTATTTTCCAATTTCATCACATTATGAAATGTCATCTGCAAACTCATTCAATTTGGGACAGTCGGAAATTGGCGTATGGTTAAGTGGTGGCATACTTAACTTAGGTTAACTTTGCAATATTATCAATGTAAGGTTTATCACTGACCTCACATCACGTTGGTAAAACAGATCCTTGTTTATATATCTAAAGTTTAATTCAAGTCTCTATAATAAGTGATATCAAGAGGTTACATGATGATCTTTCAAAATGTAACATGTAGAGTTTTCACTATTTTTGTCCTATTTTTCATCTATATTTATTGTATAGAAATGAGAGAATATGCAAATTGTAATTCTGGGCAAATTTAAAATGAATTTCATTTTTTATTAATTTGTTCAAAACATTCAAATTTAAGATAAAAATGTATAAGGAAATACTATCATACATTGCTAAATATACATACAATTAATAATCTATCATCAAATTCTCCCAAAAAAAACCATTTTTAATCTGTCATGTATATGTATTATGCTCAGCAAATAAAAAATGATTAACACCTTTAAATGGATTTACACCTTTAAATGAAAAGCTCTTCTGTAAATCCATGTCTTTGTTAAAATGTTTGTAAAATTGCTATATAACATGTTGTGTTTATAATGCAATAAATCTAATATGTTATGTTATGTATATACCATGTTTCGTACAACAATAAATGAGTAAATCTTAAAACAGAATAAGTTGAATATATGGTTGGTGGTTTGATGGGAAATTGTATCGGAGGTTCAACAACCAATGAGCGTTTACTAAAACTTGTCCTCACAGTTTTCCCAGCCTCAATGGATATTCTTATCCAATGAGGCAAATAATCTCTTTGTATTAGTATGAGATGAGATCAATGGAAACAAACCTTAAAATAATGGCAAAATCTACTTTTTTAATGATTTTGTCTTTATTCTGTTCTCTTTAGTAGTTAATGAGATACATCTGTACCTGCAGACATGCAAGACATAAGCCAGTGGTTTTTAGTACAAAAAAGGGGAATTATTTGCTTTAAACACAAATTAACAAAGTAAAATAAAACTTAATCATTTGGTTAACTTTCATTCAGTTCCCTTTCATTTGTGACGCCAACAACCTTTTCATTGGATAGCCAAGCTAAAACTTATAGATCATATTTTGTGTAATGCCTAGATAGATGACCCTTAAACACAGCTTTTTAGAGATAATATCATCCAATATAAAAGTCTGAAACTATCTGTCCCAAAGTGAAATGTTTGGAGCAAAGAAATGGTTTGTTCGAATTTGAAATAATTTGTAGTAAAGAAGAATTAGCAATAGGAACATTGATAACAGATTTATCTGCAACAGACAGACGGAAGTTGTTAAGGTAGAATACCCATAATGCAATTTTTTTAAACTCATTTTATTGTCAGTTTACGTTTGTCTTACACAGTATACATCCGCTGGGTCAGAACTTTTTGCATTAAACCGAATAGTTCCAACCCTGACCTTAGTATACTGAGAATGACCGAAGTGTTTACATTGGTTGTTAACAGTATACATCTGCTGGGTCAGAACTTTTTGCATTAAACCGAACAGTTCCAACCCTGACCTAAGTATACCGAGAATGACCGAAGTGTTTACATTGGTTGTTAACAGTATACATCTGCTGGAACAGAACTTTTTGCATTAAACAGAATAGTTCCAATCCTAACCTAAGTATACTGAGAATGACCGAAGTGTTTACATTGGTTGTTAACAGTATACATCCGCTGGGTCAGAACTTTTTGCATTAAACCGAATAGTTCAAACCCTGACCTAAGTATACTGAGAATGACCGAAGTGTTTACATTGGTCATTAACAGTATACATCTGCTGGAACAGAACTTTTTGCATTAAACCGAATAGTTCCAACCCTAACCTAAGTATACTGAGAATGACCGAAGTGTTTACATTGGTCGTTAACAGTATACATCCGCTGGAACAGAACTTTTTGCATTAAACCGAATAGTTCCAACCCTAACCTAAGTATACTGAGAATGACCGAAGTGTTTACATTGGTCGTTAACAGTATACATCTGCTGGAACAGAACTTTTTGCATTAAACCGAATAGTTCCAACCCTAACCTAAGTATACTGAGAATGACCGAAGTGTTTACATTGGTTGTTAACAGTATACATCTTCTGGAACAGAACTTTTTGCATTAAACAGAATAGTTCCAACCCTAACCTAAGTATACTGAGAATGACCGAAGTGTTTACATTGGTCGTTAACAGTATACATCCGCTGGGTCAGAACTTTTTGCATTAAATCGAATAGTTCAAACCCTGACCTAAGTATACTGAGAATGACCGAAGTGTTTACATTGGTCGTTAACAGTATACATCCGCTGGAACAGAACTTTTTGCATTAAACCGAATAGTTCCAACCCTGACCTAAGTATACTGAGAATGACCAAAATGTTTACATTGGTCGTTAACAGTATACATCTGCTGGAACAGAACTTTTTGCATTAAACAGAATTGTTCCAACCTGACCTATGTATACCGAGAATGATCGAAGTGTTTACATTAGTTGTTAACAGTATACATCTGCTGGAACAGAACTTTTTGCAATAAACAGAATTGTGCCAACCTGACCTATGTATACAGAGAAGGACTGAAGTAATTTGTAAAAAGAATGAGTTTTAAAATGGCTAATTATGGGTATTCTACCTTAAAGCTGCTTATTAACAAAAGTTAATGTGAGGAAATTTGAAAATATAATTTAATTCCTTTAGAACTGTACATTAGCTATACTGTTGTATAATACACATAGGAGAAAAGCAATTGGAAGCACAATTGGTTTGTGTTTAAGCTTTAAAAGCTTGTATACAATGAATCAATATGTATTAAAATCCAAAATCTTTGTGTGATCTAACCCATATAGACTGTTCATGCTTAGACACTTCCTGAATGAATTATGCTTCAAATACTTATGGGATTTTGACTTTCACATTTTCTAACCTGTGAACATGCCTTTTTATATATCTATTATGAGAATTTGCTAATTGTGACCAACACCAATAAAATCCTTCAAGAGGTTGCTTTATCCTTTTACTTGGAATCTTATAACAACTCGAAAAACATAAATATCAAATGCTTTTACAATCATCATTAACCCTTTCCCAAACACCAAATTTTGACTGTCCCAAATTGAAAGAGTTTGAAGACGACATTTCAAAATGTGATGAAATTGGAAATTAATCTTCTGATAGGGCAGAAAACATTGTGGGAAAAGGAAAAATTGCTCATGATCAGCATGTGGTATATGGTATGTGATATACTTCCAACCCTCTTTCATAACTATGCGATAAAGATATAACACATTTATTTTACAGATAAAGTAAACCATTTAAACAGCAGATTATTTAGTAAACAATGATCTAATTTAAAGTTTTCTAACACATAGCTGAGCGGTGGTAACTAAATATACCATAATCACATGAGCTTCACATACATTTGATTTTGCATTTGTATCTTAATTCTGTCATTTGAAATGACAGAATCAGGTAGGAGTTTGCAAAGTACAGAAAGGCATAGAATATTTTTGAAATTTTTCTTAATAAAACACAGGTATTTAGCAACTTTTAAGAAAAATGACCTTTTGTTTCAAGACAAGAATTGAGTTAGTTACCATTTTAACGTTTGCTCTCATAGAACACATTTTGTGAGATGGTTCCTTCAAATAGCTTAAAAATATCATCCGAATGTTGAATAAACACTCAATATATACTTAAATCATTATATCGGCAGACTGATAACTGGGTAAATATTTGATTATGTTCTTTTCTATGTTTAAGATGTGTCGCAAACTAACTATGCATAATTTGCTTCATTTGTAAGCTATAAAGGGGCATACATGCTAAAAGACGAAGTTTCAGCCGTTTGGCATGACGTAGATCATAATATGCCAATGCAGTCATCATATTTGTTAGTACCCCCAAATCTGAAAATGTCAACACCGCTACGGACAAAGGTTGATTAAAAATATCTTATCCTCGCATATGGCAAATTAATAATGAAAAGTATACTGGTAATCAACAGATATAACAATAGGTCAATGAATAATGAAAAAAACCCACTTAATTGTAGTTTTAATAATTGAGAAAATTGCGTAACGGTGTTCAGTGCATTTTTTGTTTAGGAATGAAAACACGTTTTTGTTTCTCTATACTTACTTGCGTCATTGTCATGCAAATAACCTGGGTCTTTATATAAAATGGATATAGGATAACAGAATAAGATCATATGCAACTTATTTCTATGCATTGATATATAATTATAGGCAATAAACTATGGTGTAACGGTGTTGATGAGACTGTAACGGTGCAGGCAGCAGATAATGTATAGCAATACTTTTCTTAAAAAAACTGAAACTTAAAACATATGTGCCGCTCCATGAGAAAACCGGATAAAGTAAATCTGCTTTTAAATGTCCGTCTTGGATAAGCCTGTGAAGTCCACAGCATCCGATTATAATACTGTTGTCAAGAGTACTCTTTTCTTGAACAGAAACTACCATAAGCGCTAATAGTCTAGTCCCGGATCAGCCTGTGAGAACAGCACGCGCTGGTCAGGGCTGACACTTTACGCAGATGTCAATATACCCAGTTTTCACATGAAATGACCCATATGTTTTTTGTCAAATCTAAAAAGAGAAATGTTGCTGGACCGGTATACGAACCAATGCGGGACGACCCTCTACATAAATAGACTTCACAGATATTTGAACCAATTTATTTAATGAACACACTTTTAACATGGAACAACAAACATCAAACTTCAGGAACAGAAACAGCAAGACATAAAGCAGAATACACACAACTATGGCTTAGTGTAAAACTATTGTAACTCAATCAAATGCATCCTTTTTACCAAGATTAATCATTCCACGATTACGCCATTATTATGTTTGCGAGATTTATATATGTAAACATTGAAATTTGATGTCCCATTGTTCGTTACAAGCAATGGTACCTACATTTTCATCGTTTACAACGGATAGAATTTGCCAATAAACTAAGGGTTTGAAATATATGTTTTGAGTTACAATAGTTTTGCACGGATCACTTGGAGTGTGCCCTGTACATGTATTGAGATAATGGTAAGCATATTCATAACATGTTACCTTTGATAAGAATATATTGGATTCAAAATTAACATTTTCAAAGACAATATCATTGTCGGATGAACAGTTGCTCAATGCATATAGGAAAAAAACTCTCAGACAGAGTGACAAAAGAAGTGATTGCCTGATACACGCAATGATTTTTTTTAGCACGATGTTTGCTGAGGACACATGGAAATGCTGAGTAAGGAGGCAAAGTGTAAGATTACAATTTAACAGACGTTATAGATCCCATTGATGAATCAATTAAGAATCTAGTTGTATGCATACTTTTTCCCAGACACTAAACGGGATTTGCATGTGACGATTAGTCACACTTTCCATCCCATCAAACTCTACCACTATTTGGTGAAAGTAATAGTTTAAAACATCATCTCTTGCCGGCCAGAAATACCTATTTTTGCCAATTCCATGCATGACTTTAACCTCCACTGATTCATGGTCTATATCCTGAACGATTCCTGGATATGGCAAACCGTCATATTCTACCACCACCCATTTTCCAACAAGGTCAACCGAACATTCAACATCCACCGATAATGGAGAATCATGCAAGACATCTTGTGTCCGTGTATGATCAGATGGCCCATTACTGACGCTTACTGCGTTTAAAGACCCTATTGCATCAGTTAATGGAACAACTGGTTTGACACGGATACGAGATTCCTTGCTGACTTGTTTGACTAAAGTAACCCTTCTTGGAGACAAACATTCACAAATGTTAGGCATATTACAAAAGCATGATAAATCTCTAACAAATATGCCTTCAATTTGTTCTTTACATATGATCTGGTGAATCACCATGGTCCCCTTTACAGGAATTGTAGCGACATTACAAATTTCACTATCAATATTTGAAATCATTTCATTTGTTATATAGTAAAGTTTTACTGAAATATCTACTTCTTTCAATAATGCGAAAAGTTCACAAGCATTTGAAATATCTTTGCCATATGCAACATGTTTGTCTGCTGTTCGCTTAATGAGACCACCAACTCCATCTGGTGCACCCTTACCATGCCCAGACTCAGTAAAATTCCATGTGATAGTTTTAAAATGATATTTTTCAATGCATTTGTGTTTCATTAAATAAAAATTGTTTCTTGACCGATATTGGGTGGTAGGACCGTCAGATACAAAATGAATTGCATCAATCTCTGGGTTTTCATCTTTAAGTTCTTGTAAAATTGGATGAAGGTGGGCCCATATACTAGCTGGATCGTGTCTGGTGTTATCCGAAACGCTACAAAATGAGGTCGGGTTTTTATCCTTTAGGTACAGTACACCTGTGTGCAATGATACTTGGTTTCGTGATGCCCCAAAATGCATTCCTTGAGCTTCTGTATTCATTTTACAAGCATAGTTCTCACTAAAATCAATATGAATTATGCATTCAGTTGCTGTTATATTGTCTTTCAACTTTTTAAGATGTTCATATTGATGAGTTATATTAAACATGTGTCGACAGTATTTGCTACTGAGGATTTCATTTGTATCATCTACCAAAGTGGACAATGTGCAATGATCTTTTACTTTAACCGTTACTTGAACAGTTTGAGTTTTGTCTTTAATAACTCTCTGTTCACGACGACTTTGCCACGCATGCACCCATACTTGTTTTCCCAGCTCATACTCATTAGTTTCAAGGCATTTATTTTTACACTGAGTACATTCCCTGTACATGCATTCTTTTGTTATTTCACTGCAACACAGACTTTGGCATGCTTCTCTTAAAGTGACACATTTTAAAACACCGTGCTGTTTTAGTCTTGAAAATTTAAATGCAACGTTTGCATGAAGTTTGCATGTACACGTATCTCTGTTTTTACATTTAGGGTCGAGAATCCAGAATGGACGCAATTTGCAAAACATTGCATAAGACACATTGATGTCTTTATGTTTTAACAGAAATTGATTGTGCAAGGCTTTCATACTATTTGCGAGAATTCTCTTCTGAATTTTTATTTTATTTCTTGTGATTGTATCCTTTTTTCCAGGCATCATTTGACTATTGATGTCTTCCTCTAAAAACAGTTTAACTTTTTCTTTCACCCTCTCACTTATGGAGTTCTTGTATTTTCGTCGACGAAATCGATTCCTGTTATCCTTCAAACTGTTAAATTTCAGCCGTTTTTGTGATATACCTAACAGTGTATTTGCAGTATTCATTATGTTATACTTCTTCAGTATCCTTTTGCTAACAACACTTGAAAGTACTCTCTTCTGCTCTGCATTCAACATGTTTCTGCTCTTCATCCTTCTTTTGATTTCATCGGCAACTACACAATGCAACAGTAGCTGTTTCTTTAACTCCCCTCTTAACTTACTCTCTTTTAGGATCACTTTCATGCTGTACTTATTATGTTGAGTTGTCTTTTTAGTTTTCTTATGTAATCGTTCGTATCTTTTTCTGTATTTATCTGCTTCTCTAGTTTTCTTTTTAAGTTCTTCTTCTAGCTTTTTTATTTTTTTATATGCCTTTGTTCGATCTTTTTTAACTTTCTTGCGTCCACGCTTTGACTCTGGCGTAATTTGTACTTCTTCTGCTGAATGAGTTGGACTGCTCGGAGGGGAAACAATAACTGACGAATTTCGTATTAAATCAAATCTTTGTCGTTTCTTTTCTCTTCTTTCTTTAATTTCCTTTCTCCATTGTTTTCGTTTTGTTCTCTTTTCACGTTCATTCATTTCCTCAATTAATGGCGGTAATGTCTTTTCCTCTCTTCTCTTCTTCCACCTTTCCTTCTCCTTTTGTAAATACTCTGCATGTTTGTCCGGGTCTTGCTTTATTTTATTTCTATAGCGTTGCATCCGCTCTTTTGCGGATAGTGGCATAGTGATACTCTTTAAGCAAAAATTAAATATATGTTTTCATCATATTATAAGGTCAAGAAAAGAATTGTTAATAATTAGCTAACTGCAGCCCTGGTTCACACTTCGGGCAGTGGATTCCATGCTCTTTTAAGTCGGTAAGGTGGAAATGGTTCAATGCTTCATCTGGAAATGTAGGATGGATGCACTGCATATGGTAATAGCGTTCACAATCTTTAAACTGACATCTTATATATAGTTGGCCATCAGGTAAAGTTATAAGATATGGTCCAACGTCAATTATCTGTTGATGAATGTGGATTAGTGTTGGAAAACTCGGCTTAACCTCGCATATGTGACATTTGTAACTCAGGATGTTTGTTTCATACGTGCTTTCGGTGTCGCTGTTACCAGAGTCGCTCATACTTCATTTGTCTGAAAAAGAAAATCATACTGAAATGGTAGGATTTTGTTCTCAGATTTCATGCTGGTGATTGCTAAAAGTAAGGGAAATTATCCATAGCCGACTGATAAACGATCGGGCGATGGCATATATCTAATTTAATGGACCAATACTATTACTCCTTTGTCTCATAAGTATATCTCGGACTTTTGCAAATTAAAATCAAATACAAAAAAAATCAATTTATTGCAATGGGTTTCAGTCCTTTCAGACCTTTGATTTTATGGTATGTTTTGACATTTTGTATCACTATAATAGATGATCTAACATTTTCATAGAGCGAATAATTCAATTCGTTTAAAACAAGCATTAGAATGGTTATTGGAGTAATTAGAGCTTGAAGTATCAACACCGTTACGACATTGACAACACCATTACGAAAACCTTGTATACGGTGTAGACTGTAACGGTGTCGACGATTTAACATTAAACCACAGACATATGGATTGTTTATATCACGAAAACACATCACTTGTCGCAAACATCATTAAAGTCATGGTTTTAAATACCCCTTGCAATATCAAATTTCTACCATAACAATTAACAGAGAAAACGTATGAACGGTGCAGACGCATAATAAAGATAACTTTAGTGTTTTACTTACTTTTGTGAAATATGTGTGCTTGATACTTTAGCTTTCTAGTGCAGCTGGTCAAGGTCGAAAGGATGTTTCTGGCGCGCAAAAATTTAAAATCTCTGCGAATTACCGATTGCCGTGCTCGTAATCGGGGATCGTAACGGTGTTGACAATGAAAATTACGGACACGTTCTTAAACTGGTATATATAACTAATTAGCGATATTTGCAACAAAAACAATTTTGTTTTGCCATATGTATGCTTGTTTTTCCATGCTCTACAATAAATTTCAACCTAAAATGGTATATTTGGTGTGCAATAAAGTATGTGCATAATACGTTGCTGTCTCTGGACACATCACCGTTACGCTAATAGGTGAGGGTCAGTCACAAATATGCTTTATAATTTTAACAAATGTTTATTTTTTCTTTAGAAAGATATAAGAGAATGTTAAAAAATGGATATACTTTACTGATTGCAAAATGAGAAATGATAAAATCAATAATTTATCGCTTTTATACGGTATGGACGCAGAAAAGAACGTAATCAAATATTCACCCAACTAGGACAATACAAAAGATAAGAAGCATATACATTTCTAAACTCTGCACTTGGCTCAAATTTGTGATCATTTACTGATTTATAATCTCCTACTCTGTTAAAACCAAAATGAAATGTCCATAAGAATTGGGTGATGTTTGCAAACTGGTCTTGTGTCCTTCAGGGTCAGGAAATACTCTACAATGTTCTGTACAGTGGTCTATCTGGTCCAATAGAGTTTCTGTAACATGTATAATGGTTCTAATGAAGGTGAGAAATATCATCCAACCAGATTGGTACTCAATCTTGAGGGTTTATTCTTAGAACTCTACCAGCTATTTGAACACTTTCACATATCACTCTTCACCTGAAATAAAAAACAAACAACAACTACAACATAAGAAAGATATTTTCATTAAGTATCACATTAGACAGAGAACATTAAATGCATACTAGCACTCAGAGAAACTGCAAAACTGGGTTATATGAGTTATAAATTATGATAGGATATGTTGAAACATAATGAATAACCACAGGATCATGACAATATAATGCCTGCACTATTCATTATCTATTTTCAAAGTGCTATTTTCAAAAATTTGCTGCCCATCAATTTAACTTCGTTGTTTACATTTGAGTAACATCTAAAATAGCAAGGAGCGCTCAGATCAATGAGTAGCAATCGCCTGGTAAGAAGAACCACTTGAAACACAAAATAAATACTCTTATTATATACCAGGGATTATCCAGGCGCAAAAACAAACAATTCACGTGCATCAAATCACACACGACTGAAAAAAATCCCGTGTAACACACCAGTACTTTCCGGATTTCTGTTTTTGGAAATGTCGTCATTTTCAAGCCACGCCCCCCCTAAGAACTACTTTTATTTGTACCCCTTTTTTGTTTGCTGTGACATAGTAAATAAAAGCAATAAACCAATAGATCAAGGACGTATCATACTTTAATGAAAAGATGGCCAACCTCGTCGCCTGAGAAAAATTTGCATCTAGCTCGACCTTTGGTCTCGCTAGATACGCCTTTTTCTCACGCGACTCGAAGCAAATACAAATCCCGGGAAAGATAACACAGGGTAATATTCCGTAATTATTCATCTAATAATATTAGCATGAACACTCAAAATATAAAGTTAGTATTATAGATTGCAAAATCAATCCAACTTCTACTGCCATTCCACACAAAAACACATCTCATAGTCAAGTGCATTGAGACTCAGAGTTATTAACTTCAATTCACAAAGCCCCTCCTTGCTTTGCTTCTAATTTAAGTAGCAGTAATTTCTTTCCACATTGACCGTCCTTTATCCCATTACCAAATAATAACGATATCTAACCCCTATAACCGCCCCTAAAAAACATCATGGGAAAGGGAGAAATTGCACATATTTTTTCTGCCCTATCAGAAGATTCTTTTCCAATTTCGCCACAATTGGAAATGGAAACTCTTTCAATTTGGAGCAGTCGAAAATTTGACATTTGGTGAAGGGTTATAGACAGTTAAGTTTTCCTCCATTCATGATGGGCATTCAGCATGGAATAAAATTGAAAAAAGTCAACTCTATGTTTAGTTCCTATAACCAAACAAACTTACCATCACACACAGCAAGCATTCTTGTTCCTCTTATATTTCTGTATCTTGATCTAAAATGTTTTAACACACATTTTAACCCATTACCAAACAATAACGACATTTGACCACTTTGTTGAAGATGACTCTGGAATCATTTTGGAAAAAGGAGAAATTGCTCTTCACAAGCATTTTATTCTTTTCCTACAATGTTCTCTCCAGTATCAGGAGATTATTTTTAATTTTTTTCACATTTAGAAATGCCATCTGCAAACTACAATGTATTTCAATTTGGGACAGTTGAAAATTTGGCGTTTGTTAAAGGTTTAAACATTGAAATTCTAGATAAGTCTATTCTAGGATCCACATCAAGTAGTGTCTTCATAACTTTACCATTAGTCATTAAGAAATACACAATAATGGGTTTGGTGGAAGTTTGGCTAAGTTCAACAGTATTTCAGTCATATCAAGGCAGTCCACAAGCCTTTCCCATGCTCATGGTATATCAATATTAGTACTGCACAATATACTTCTAACCCACAACTGTTATGTCACAATAAGTTTATGGAAAGTCTAATCAAAGCTTCAGTTTCCACAAGCAGAATGAGTTTGTCTATATTATCAACGAAATATTTGAACCAATTTTGCTGCTTTGTTCGATTACCTGATTATTTTATTTGATAACCAAACTGATTACACCTATTTGATACTTGGTCATTAGTTACTTGTTGCCATTAATACTAATGCAAATCAGGCTTTATACTATAACAGTATATCAAGATAACAATCTATATTGTTCACCAACATTCGCCGTCTGTTGCCCTCTATGCATGAATAATTATGACATGATATATTTAATACTAGACAGTCCTCAAAACACAGTCGTGACCATTTGACTGAGTCCACCAAGGTTGTTCTTTTTTGTTTTTCAATTGCAAAAATACCCAAACAAAATAAAAATATATTGATGAACTGTTGTTCACCACTTTATTGATACATTGAAACCCTTTAACACCAAAATAACATTTATACACAACCAGTTGTATAACAGTATCCATGATCTCGTGGTTACAGTGTCCGCCTTCTAAACCACGTGGTCAAACGTTAGATGGCTCCGAGGATATTTTTAGATACTCAGTATAGCGTGTAATTCATGCTTATCAGGCAGGTCAACAGACAGCACATGTTGGTCAACAATAGCAACCAGTAACAACCATTCATCAATAGCAGACATATCAGGAAAGCAAAAGAAGGGTCACATTTCTCATGGCAAGTACTGTATGAATTTGAAGCTCATCAAAATCTATCAGTCTAGAAGATTGTAAAATGTACCCCACTAGTATCATTAAACACATTTTTGAAAATAAAACAAACACAAGTGTTTTTTAATTCTATAATGGCATTCCAAAGGGTACATATATAATTTCAACTCATTTTAAACAGCTTTCTAATGCAAGAAAATTCAAAACAGTGAAACTTAGTACATACCGGTTATTTCAGAAATGGCTTAAAAATGGGGACCACAATATCAAGGATGCTACATCAATGGATATGCTGGATACATACCTGGTGTCAAATAACCAGTAATGTAAAAACAAAGGAATACCCATAGGAAGGCAGGAGTGAAAAATCCTTTTAATCCTTTACCAAATGCCAAATGGTCAACTGTCCCAAATTTAAAGAGTTTGCAGACATTTCAAAATTCAATTAAATTGGAAAATAATCTTCTAATTAGGTAGAAAACAATGTGGGAAAAGGAGAAATTGCTCACCACAAGCAATTTCCTCTTTTCCCACAATGTTTTCCAGCGTAGTCTGCAATAACCTAGTCAAATGCTGTTATTGTTTGGTAATGGGTTAACAGCATTGGAGCAGATTGGCACAATGGGATATCTAAATGGATGGTGAATGTGACAGGTATTGTCATAAAGTTGTCATCTTGTTCAGGAATACTGGTTGGGTCTGAACTTTTCAATTTTACATCTATTGTGAAACAAGTTCTTACAACTTTCAACTTTCAAAATTCATCACTCACTATGTTAACTGGATACATAACCATTACTCCCATGGATTTGTAGCTTTGACCCGGCATTTTCACCTGTTAGGAGAAATCAAACCCAGTACTCTTGGTACCAGAGGCTTACGCTCCTTTTGACCCTACATGACATACTTTTTTTTCTGTGTACTTACAATGATAATCATGTGATTCAAAAACAATTTGATCTGTCCATTCTGTTGAATTACAAATTCTAGTCTTCGGGAAATTCTCTATGAAATACAAAGTTCAATGTTATCAGTGTCTCCCTGCAGTCCCTGGGTGAAAAAAGGTTTACCTCAGTGCTATCTAGTTGAGACTGTTTGAATCTGTTTCTGTCTTCCCCATGTGCCCGTCTCTGGTGGTTATTATGTTAAACAAACACGTTCTCCACGCACCATTGAAGAACAGCATTCTCCACAGGCCCATTTAAGGTTTAAATTCTGTAGATAAATTTATTGTCAATTATCATATAAATTCATGCAAAAAAAAGCATTTAATGATTTAACCCTTTTTTTTAAAATGGGAAAGTTGGATCTCTCAAATGGAAAGGAGCTGCAGTGGACAATATAAAAATATGTATCTAAAGTAATCTTTATATGGCAAGATTGGGTAGAAACCATTTTGACAATATAACCTCCTTATCAATAGAAATGTTGTATTTGTTCACAATGGATCTGGAATCTTAAGCTGAGGGTACTTTACAATGTGACAGAAGTTCAATGAATATACATGGCAACTGTAAAAACTTACTTGTAGAAGATGTTACATGAAAGATTGTAGGTTATAATCATTTAACCAAAGGAAATACAAAATTAGTGAAGAAACAGTGTCATCATGTTTTATGTGACCGCAAAGAAAGGAAAGAGAATTGTGATGAATAAGATAACTTAATTAAGGCTTGATACATTCATCATTCCTTTAGAAAGCTCTGCAGCCATTTGTATAAACGATGGTAAAACATACCCTCGGTTAAAATTAACCGACGGTTAAATTCGCGGTTAGGTAACCACGACGGTTAAATCGTTTGTATAAACGCGTTTTACTCAACGGTAACCTTACCAGAAATGGTATGTTTTAACCCACGGTTAAAGTTACCAAAAATCCCAAAATGCAACACAATCGTGACGTCATTTTCCCGCAAAGCTGTCAGGTGAAAGGTAAATATTGATTGTTTATTTAGTCTGAATGATCCAGACGTAGATATTTCATTTTCCGAAACACAGTTACATCACATGGCCCCTCTCGGCGTGGGTTCAAATCCTGATGAGGGATATGAATTTTCATGAGAGGCAGCCTCCCGACTGACGGATTTTCATGAGAGGCAGTCTCCCGACTGACTTACGGAATGCCGATGGTTCTACCCGCCTTAACTTGCCCTTGCGGGCAGTTGAGTATGGGGTCTTCCTCCATCATTAAGAGTCGGGCATCGCTACATAGCTGAAATAATGTTGATGTGATGTAAAACCCATATAAAGAAAAAAACACAGTTACAGCTTAGACCATTCGAGTTAGTGTTCATTATGGTTTGCCTAAATAACACTTCGAGTAGGTACACAACTGTACTTATTACGTTATCGACAACAGCCCTAGAGATGAATTAACAATTGTCAAAACATGCTCGTCGTCAAATAGTGAATGGGGAAGAGAAGATTGCAACAGAAAACTATAAGGAATTAGTGCATTAGCTACGTAAGGTAGCTTAGCTCCAAATCATCACTGTAAAAGCTATCTAACAATTGAGGTATGAAGTAATTTGTCTTTCCACGCATGCCACACTTCCCTCAAAAAACGATCGCCTGTTCATGTTTATACATGTACAATGTATGTCAAATGATATACTAAGTACGAAACGTGGATTTTAAATGTGACACATTGTCCTTGGTTACAGTATATATGTGTTCAAAACATTATTCATGAGCCACAGGGGGACCTGTGTAAGTGGACAAGGTGATGGACTCGTTACCCAAGGGTTCTGGGTTCAAGCCCACTGGTTTTGTACGAATATCATTTTACAAAACACTTCAGAGTCCTAGCCTGGTATCATTGCATTCCAGGAAGTGGTAATAAAACAATGTTGACACAGCTGTGGCAAACCGTGAGTTTCAATGTACATCCTATTACTCCATTAGGGAGTTTGTGAATGGTTCAAACTAAAACAGGATTTTATAAGGCAATTAAATAGTATAAGTTCTGCATTTCATTAGTGATGCGACAAAGATGTTGCCTTGAAACTATTGGAACAAAAGTGAACACCATTATAGCTCATGGAAATAGATTTCTTAATTTGTCTCACTATCTTCTATATTTTTCTGCTGCAGTTGTGACAAAGGATGTTAGCATATAGTATAAAGTAGTAAATGAAAGCATTCTCAAACAATTCATATTTTACATTTTTCAGAAGTTGTTTTTATATAATTTCAGCTTTTCAGTAACTGAAACAGAACATACATGAATGTCGACTCAAAACAGATGTCCCTCTGTCAATCTCAGGTACAGTAAATGTATTTTGATCATCTAAGTACTATTATTCTTCATAATGCCTTTAATACAACTCTTTTCCCAATTAAAAAAGACTAAAACAAATCTTCAGGAAATAGCCCTTTTAACAAAGTGATAAATGCTCATCATGATCAATTATTGTTCCTTTTTTGTCACATGAAAAATTGTGGGAGATACCCAATTATGAGAACAAACAAACATACATGTACATGTATTTCTAAAGATATCTAACTATTCCTGTGACTGGCTGCCAATGGTTTCTATGATGAAATGTTTTTGTGTCTTTGGAAGGTCTCTTTGCTTAATATCATATTAAACAGTTCCATTACAAAGATCATTTCTTAATTGGGCCTGAGCTTCATTAAGTCAAAAGAAATGTTAGTATTCCTCCTTATATATGAGGTCAGTTGGTATTTAACCATGTTGTTTGTATCACTCCCTTTAAACATGTCAAATGTACTCTATTATCTACTTATATTTTTGATTTTGCAGAAAGCAGGTATTCCAGGACAGCAGAAACTAGAGTAGACATGGAAAACTATTCTAAGAGTGTATCAAAGTGGACAACATTTCCAAGTTATTTCAATATCCATTCATGAAATATTTGTAGACAACATATTTCAATATTATTTTTCCTTCCAGTCTACATTGTGTGTTAAATAGAGGGAATGTAATGCATGCTAGGGGCCTCTGTGGCTTATGAGTAACAAACTTGAAATTGCATGACCCATCTCTGCATGAGCTCAAATCCCTGGTGACTGCATTTGGATCTTCATGAGATAATCTTCTGACTGACAAGAAGAATGTGGAGGGTTCAATCTTGTCCAACCCTTATGGGCATTCATGTTTGGGGAATTTCTTCCTTTAAGTGTACTGGGCATCACAACATTTCAGAAATATTGACACAATGTAAAGTCCATATAAATAAATAAACCATGCTAAACACAAATCCTTTCTGTAAAATTTATTATAAATTATATTGTACAAGCAAATTTGGTAAATGTAGGTCTTTGTAATCTTCTGGACACTGTATGTTGTGCTGCATCTGAAAAAAAAAGAAGCATGTTCATTGAAAATTTAGTTTAAAACTTTCAAACATAGTATAAACATAAAAAAAAAAATCATGAAAACATACCATATTTTCAATTGTTAGTTATATTTGGTATAACAAAAGAGAGCAGGAGTCATGTAGTATAATCTTATTTGAGGTACTATCATTTAAGAGACTTTTTTTTACCTATTCCTCATGTGATATCATCTGGAATTGGAATTCTGTCAAGTCTGTCATTTAGTTTCATGTATACAGTGGAAAGTTATGTTTTGTATAAAAAGACATATAATAAATATTATAATCAATACAGCTGATTACTGTTATTCTTTCTCAATGTTTTAACTGCACAGTATTGTTTTGTGTTTATTGCTGTGTCAACATTTTTTCAGTTATATTACAGCTTATCTGAATTGCACAAGTACTTATGCCAAATTCATAGAATCAGCCTTACCTGGATTTGAGTATTGAATATGAAGGAATGGTCTGCATGTGTACCAACTACCTCCAGAGATAACACCTTTGTCAGTCTGAAAATAAGAAACCTTTTTCCATCAGTCATGTGATCTATCTTAAACATATGTAACATGTGATAAAACCAAAAAAAAACAGGTAAAGACTGTGCCTTTGATCTACTATATAAGCTTTGGAGGAAATTGTCTGCCATATAAATTATAAACATCAATTCATAAAAAAGCAAATATATATTTTAATTTCAAAAGTGGACTACTTAAAGTAATTGATTTCAGATATACTCATATAGGATTAAACCCTTCCTTTCATTGTTTTACCTTTAAATGCACTTGAAGCAGAAGACAAAAGAAACCATTGTGACAATAAGTGAAATTGCTCAGCATGAGCTGCTTTAATGTTACATGTAATTTCTAATTTCATAGTCCAAAAGGCCATTTCTCATAATTGATGTGTCTGATGTGATCATTTTTGGCAACACTCAAAATCCAAATTGAGGAAGAGGGTTAATACTGTTAACTCATTCCTTCATATAAACAAACTGTAATGTACCTTCAGCAGAAGACCTTATAAACTGCTGGTGAGTAATGGTTAGTGTCATGGACTTGAAATTGGAAAACTGATTCAACAATCGGTTCAAAACCTGATGTTTGCATATATTTGTGTGGAGTGTCTTTAGGCAAGACTCACTTCCTAGCCTAGAACAGAACTCAGGCAACATGTACAAATGTTTAAAGAATGGTCAAAGTGATAACTCTGCCATACTGGTTCTTTGAAAGCAAAAGGAAACAATGTTATTTAAAGGTCTTTCCTTCAAGACCAATTTCTCCTTTTATCAAAAAGGTATGTTACTAAGATCCCTGTTCTCTCTGTCTGGGTTAAGATCAATGAAGGCATATGGATTTTCAAACAGATTATTTCTTGACTGACATACGGAATGGAGATGGTTCTTCCTTAAGGGCAGTTAAGATTTAGGTCATTCTCCATCTGTTTATAACCATCCATCACAACTACACTCAAATTCTTTGCCACTATGTCACTCTCAAACAAACACAATGTGACTTTTCATAATCTCATAGTTTTGTGTTCTTGGTGTGCTTTGAATTTCGACATTTCCCAAAATCCCATGGGGAAACTGGTTTTAATGGTAATAAAAACACTGATAGGTGCGTTTTTCTAAATAAGAACTGATCTACAAATCCCTACCTTCACATGATTGTACATGAACGGCGTTACGAAGAAATGTTTTTGTTTGTTATTGTTTCGTTTTCAGCAGGAAGTCCTCGAAAGGTAGAGGATAATCCCTCCCAATAAAATGTACCGGATTGATAATCGAATAGCTTTTATCAAAAGTGAAAGTGGAGAACTTTAAACTTAAGAGACAACGCAAATGAAGTTGTTACTGTTAATGCGAGGTGCTTAATAGGCCCCATTATACAAGATCTTTTGTTGATGTCTACATGCTAAACAGGGGCCATGTCTCGTTACTTTTTCGACAATCTAATTTCATTGATTTAAACAATAAACAATGGTCTCACATGTCTCGTAAGCTTCTCTATGAAAAACTGGAGGGTCTGCGTAATTTTGTTTCCCCATAGCTGGTCAGTAGGCGGTCATTTCGTCAAAAATTCGTTTGAAGCGGAGCCGAATTTACAAGATGGCGGCCATATTTAAAGCGGTAACTTTTCTGGTTAAACAACTTACCTTGGTCCTAGAGGTTGGTTACTTTTACCTGGGTTAATTCGCGGTTAAAGTTACCTGCGAGTTTTATACAAACGCTTACAGCGTTTTAACCAGGAATTTAACCCATGGTAAGATTTAACCGTGGGTTAAACTGTTTATACAAATGGCTGTCGGTAGGATATGGAGAGAGTGTTCACATACCACTTACTCTTACACTTACTAATTTTTCTTGTTCTAAAATAGGGAATTCATAAAATCTAGTTTCAAAGTATTTGGACAATAGAGTATTTGTAATTCAGTAAAGGGTTTTAACCCTTTCCCAAACAACAAATATTCGACTGTCCCAAGTTGAAAGAGTTTGACGACATTTCAAAATGTGATGAAATTGGAAATTGTTCTTCAGAAAGAGCAGAAAATCTTGTGGGAAAAGGAAAAATTGCTCATTACGAGCAATTTCTCCTTTTCCCGAGTTGTTTTCTAAAGTCGTCTGCAACGAGGTAGTCAGATGTCGTTATTATTTGGGAAAGGGTTAAACTGTCTTCTAAACATATAGATAGGATACAGTCACATTCAATTTTGGTCCCATATATGAAGAGGTTATCTCCCTTTGACTGTAAAATACAATATAAGGTGTGTGAAACCATTTTCTCGGGAAATACTGTGAGTCCATTCAGTGTCATTATAAACCTTTATAAAAGTTGAGATGAACTTTCTCAAAAGACTATTTCAACCTGTTTATCTAAAAATTCTTGTTCCTTATTCCTTGATTAATCTGGCATTATTCAACATTGAGTGTTGTCCACTACATATAGATTAGTACCGTGTTCGTTGTATAACCTCTATTTTTGGAGACATTACTGGTCATGCTTTACCGGGCGCCATTAGTGACATGGTTTTTAAGGTGTTGCTGCCGTTGCTATTTGTATACTTTCCTCTGATGAAGCTGCAAAAAGAAACCGGTCAGGGTTTATAATGATTATAATTAAAAAAATAGTATAGAGTTTGATAATGCAATATACACATGTTGTGTTTTATTTTCTTACTGCATTCACCTATTATAAAAGGCATTTAAGGTCTATTTTCATTACACTTCAATAAAATTAAGTTATATGAAAATAGGCAAAGCCTAAGCCTGATTTTTTTTCCATCTATATATAGTACTAACTCTTGATTATCATTTAACATGTTCCCTTGGTAATGTATGAGTAATTATCATGGTAGCAGTTTCTTGTCTGAAGGCACTCCACTCTAAAATAGTTAACCACAGTCAAGATTCGAACAAGAGGATGTTAAATCTATAGCCCTCAGCACCAATTACTATTAAGTATAAAACTTTAAAACATTAGACAGAAACATTGGGCGACATTGGTGCAGTGGTAGCTAGTCAGCCTCTCGTACCAAGTGTCCCGGATTCGAATCTCTGTTAGGCGTGGTGATAATTCTGGACTAACCCATGAGTCGGCGAGAGTACTGGTTATGTATATAGGAAGCAGAATAGAGAGTTATTTATTTATGTTGCAAGAACTTGTTTTACAATAGATCTAAAACTAAAACTATAAAGTATAATTTACCACTTATGATAGAAGAGTGGCTGACCAAAATGAACAGAACATCCTCATTAAACAGAAACTTGATACATTGAATTTATACTTGTTACCTCGGCTTGGAAGATGTTCTTGAGAACTTTTCTGTATGTCATTGCACTATGATTTATTAGTTTCTAACCACAGAGGTACTATGTTTTATGTGTTAACCCTTTACCGAATACTAACGACAATTAACCACCTTTTGGCAGACAACTTTGGAAAACATTGTACCAAATGGAGAAATTGCTCTAAACAAGCAATTTTTCCTTTTCCAACAATGTTTTCTGCCCTATCAGAAAAATAATTCCCACTTTCAACACATTTTGAAATGGCGTCTGCAAATTCTTTCAATTTGGGACAGTTTGGTACAGGGTTAAGCAGTCATTGGTTTTGATAGATTATTGGCATGAACTGTGGAAGAAATAATAAGAGCAGGGATATGTCCATTGATACAACTGAAATATTCTGTTGACAACATTGTTAACTCATAATCCAACAATAGCATCTGAGAATAACCATTATTTCTGTAATGATTGGCTAATGATTCATTTATCCATTTAATTGTTACCAGGATCAGGAAATCTCTGGTAACCAGGATCAGGAAATCTCTGGTAACCAGGATAAGGAAATCTCCGGTAACCAGGATAAGGAAATCTCCGAAACCTAATTGGTCCGGGAATCAGCCGAAAACCCTTCTTACTTCATCTCTTTGATTTCTCCCAATGTAACAAGTAACTTTACACATCAGACCAAATGTACTTCATATGATAGCTTTTCGCTGAATAAGGGTGTCACGCGTACTTCTCAATCAAGCGTGCCTGTTTGTTTACAATTGAACTACCAATTTATACATGCATCAGGCATTGTTTGACACAGGTATAACAATTAACGGATTGATTATGTGATTCTGGAGGTATTGTTAGGTGTGTAGAGTGTCATATCCATCTATCATCCGGACTGATTTTTTCATCAAATCTCAAATTGTAATCGGTCCAGTACAACTAAAATCGGTCCCAAAACTGGCATTTTCCTTGTCCCTGATTGTAATTATTAGATACTTTCATTTGAAAAAGGTCAGTAGGTTTAACCCATTACCAAACAATGACATTTCACCAGTTTGTTGCAGACGACTCTAGAAAATATTGTGGGAAAAGAATGAATTGCTTGTAACAAGCAATTTCTCCTTTTCCCACAATGATTTTCACCCTATCAGAAGATTATTTTTCAATGTTATCACATTTTGGAATGTCGACTGCAAACTCTTCCAATTTGGGACAGTCGAAAGTTTGACGTTTGGTAAAGGGTTAAGTATACGTGGTTTGGACCTGCGCTGATGTAATGGTAAGTGTCATAGACCAGAGACCAGCCAACTCGGAGTGATTATCTATTTGGAGCATCCTTTGGCCAGACACATGTCCTTGTCTACTAATGGTAAGTTTTCCTTGGAACATGTACTATATGTATGGTAAATCAAAATAATTTTTACAGAGGATATCATCAAACATATTCTAATCACTTGTTTGACATTCATTTGATATTTGACAAAGTGTTTAACCTTTTACCAAACTCTAAATTTTCCATTGTCCCAAATTGAGAGAGTTTTGAGACGACACTTCAAAATGTGATGTAATTGGAATATACTCTTGTGAAAGAGTTGAAAGAGTTCTTTCCAGATGTTTTTTCCAGTGGTAAAATGTCATTATTGTTTGGTAATGGGTTGAAACAATTAAAAACAGTATAAAACATATGTAATCCATGTAAACCTTTCTACATTAAAAAAAAATTAAAAGAAATATTAAAAAAGCTCTTTAAAACAATATTTCTTTATCTGTCTGATCTGTCTTTGCTTATTAATTATCATAATTTAATAGTTCATTAAAGAGTAGTTGTACTTACATGTGCTTATGAAATAGAATCTTTGTTTATGCATTATCACACCATTCTCTTTTGTAGGCTGGTAACACATTTGACCATTACATGTTTTCAATTAGGGTTGATTCTGGAAAGACAATTGAAACAAAATTAACATCATACAAATATTTCCCTCTATAAATGATAACTGCAAGCTATTTTGAAAGCCATTGTGATATGTTTAATCTACAAGCAAGGAATGTGTCAATTAAAAACAGTTTATAAACCTTCAAAACCCTCCTTCTTTGGTCTGTAAAATGTATAAATGCACTTATCTTAAAACAAGGGGATCAGTACTCAATACTATCTAAACATTACACTTACATGTTTTGTGTGTTAAGCCATAATAATGTGCCTTTTGCTTTCATTTGTAGATTCTGGGCAACAGTGGAATTCTTATTATAATGGCAGTCTTATAATGACTCTCCTCTCTTCAGTTTCCCAAACAACAAATTTTCAGCTGTCCCAAATTGAAAGAGTTTGCAGACGACATTTCATAATGTGATGAAATTGAAAAATATTCTTTGGAAAGAGCAGAAAACCTTGTGGTAAAGGGAGAAATTGCTTGTTACAAGCAATTTCTCCTTTCCCCACAAAGTTTTCTAAAGTCGTCTGCAACAAAGTGGTCAAATGTTGTTAATGTTTGTGAAAGGGTTAATGTCAATTAAGTGGGAAAATGACCTGTAAAAACATGATTAATTTACGTAAAATTGAAAGATTACAGTAAGTTATCTCACCTGTAGCCATTGTTATTGTTATGTGGTCAACAAGGTCACCAACTTATACAACATAAAATTTGAAGAAATTGTCAATATCATGTTAATTGTGATTCATCACATGATCCTCCATAATTCATTCTAGGAAACCCCGCTAAAATCATTTCTAAAAATTATTGATTCAATCCATTTCTAATGGCACGTATATCAAGGTTCTTCTTTGAAGGAAATTAATAAACAAACTCATCAAAGATCTGTCTCCATTCTCGCATTTCTCTTCTAGTGTACATTTTCAATTTGTTACCAGACTTCTTCACAAAAAAGGAATGTATTGTATATTACAACTCTTGGTGTAAACATGTGTAGAATTGACTGGGACATTATCTCTAAAGTAATGGAAGGAATGTAGTCGGGGCTTGATTGTACAATATTTTGCCTTCTGCATGCTCTTTCGTCAGTTAAAACCAACCTTAAATTTTTTAATTAATTTTCACATTTCAAGTAATAACTTTATAACAAAATAGATCCATATTTGTACTGAATTTGAATGATATCATAGATGTTAATGTCTTATGTATGAAAGAGGCATATTCATGTTTTACATGCTTATGTAACAGTAATAGTACTCACTTTCTTAATAGTCTTTGCTTTACTCTTATTTCCATTTAGTGTACATTCTATTACAGGATAACCTTAAATTTGTTTTTAAATCTATCAATTTTGATGACAGCATTTGTCATTCAATAAAGGGCTGAACTTGTTTATAAAACTGCAAGCTGATTGGGCAAAATATAGAAAGGCATTGATTTCAAGTAATAAAGAAACAATACAATTTGGTCTTTTTAATGAAAAGGAGTTATCTCCCTTCAACTGTTCACTATCAGAATTTATGAAACCATTTTGTAGGAATGTACGGCTAGTCAATTTAAGTAATATAGTAAATTTCAGAACTTTTATCAACATTGATAAATCATTGAGTTTAAATTTCTTTTGAAGATTTGTTTACCTATGCTTTCTGAAAATAGCTTGATCCTTATTCCTTAATTAAAAAATGGCATTTAAGCTTTCATTTTCATTGAATGACCTCATAAAACAAGATATTAACCAGCTTTTAACCAGAACAGCAATTTGAATGTCTAACTTAAGTTTATGCATAAAAGCAGAAAGTAACACAATTCAAAAACAGTTTCTTTCACTTCAAATACAGTCTACTCTCGTTATCACAACATCGGTTATCTCGATTTTCTTGACATGTCGAGGTAGGCTCAATGTCCCAACTTTTTTCCTTCTTTTATCTATATGAAAAATACATCACATATTTCGATTTTTGTTACCTCGACAAGTCGGATATCTCGAGGTAAAAATCTGTATCGAGTCCCGATTTCACATGTAATTACGGTGGTTTTTCTCGAAGTGCAAATCACTATCCAGGTCTCTTCAGAAGGTTTGAATTTTTTTCTTTGATAACCTGGCTGCTCCACTTCTGTATGGTATATATTTGATCTGTTAATCACGTTAATACTGGCACAACGCTTAAATTTGAATTAAGAGCAAATTGATGATTAAGATGTAAAAAAAGAGAGTATAATTCACATGGTTTATGTGAAAGTTGATATCCTTGTAAAGAGTTTTGTGACTACTTCAAATAGAAGTAACTGAATCCTTGATCTAACCAGTAAGAAGAAAACATGTTAATTATGACTTTCAATTGGAACCATTGCAGTAACAGGAAGAATTGATGGTTGTGAGTAAATCTATTTTCTGATTGACAAAATTCTTATGTTTACCATTGCACCAAATTTAAATTCATTAATATATATTTATTCGTAACTAATCACAATGCGTCAAAACAAAATATATTGTTCTTCATAATCCTTGATGAAGGTAAATGGGTAGGATGAATCCGTGTAATAAAAAAGTCATGGTCACTTACAGGTAACCGACTTATTCACAAATTACCTCTTTTGTGTCATTTCTTTTAAGCTTTCCACAACTTACAAACCAATCTTTGTTGTTGATTGGCATTATCAAGGCCAACCTGAAAAGAAATAAGAATGAGGCAATAAAATCAATCAAAATGTGACTACTCATACATTAGTAACAAAAAAACACATTAAGCTGGTTTATACATTTTCATAAGATCTTTCACAATAGCTTTGTTTTCTTGAAAGGATTTTAATTTAGAAAATGTGCATGCCATACAAGTCTGAGAATCTCTTGACTGCATCTTATGAGTATCTTTTGTGATTGCATTTAACTAATACTTATGTTGAAAATATCAAATACCAAATGTTGTACAAATGACAAATCTTTATAATTCTAAATCTTTTATCTATAGCCATGTGCACCATAAGAGCTTGTTTCCTTAAAATCTAGTAAGTTACAAAAAGTAAAATATCAATAGATACCATGTAAAAACGTGGTGCCTAAGAGACTCCTCAGGCAAATCATCCACTTATTCCAGGGACCCATCTAGTTTGATTCATATTTCATTCTTCAGGTACAGCTTGGATCATTGAGTGAAATCTTAACGCAAAATAGTTCTGGAAAACATTTTATGCATCTGAAAAGTGAAAAACACTCATTATTTGAGTCATATGGCATAAAAGTTTATATAATAGTTTGCTGCAACGAACAATAGAGAAATCTCCAACAACTAAGTTCTCCTTTTATCAAAATCTCTTATAATCTCATTAGCTACAATGGTGATGGCAAAAGGGGTTGATTTTTGCCGAAAAATTACCGAAAACCACAATTGCTTTAATGCCCTTACCTTGCCTAGGACACATATAACAAATCTATCTATGCGTAAATTGAATCAAAACAGACTTCAATATACCCACCTGGAGCAGTTTCTAATGTTGCATGCTGTTTCTCATCCTTTTGTCATGATCTATAAACAATATCACAATAATAGAAATTTTAACTATGGCTGAAATGACTATGAAAAGTATTAATAATTGCTTACAGAAAACAGATAACAGAAAGCATTATGAAAATGTAAAAACAAGTACAATGAACCAGAGACATAGATAACAGTCATCTATGTCTCTGAATGAACATTATAATGAAACAATATCAATTTGTCATCTTCAAGTAAAATTAAGTCTCTAACATTTCAAAAGATTACAGGCTTGATTTTGGGCTTCTTCCTCGTTTCATGATTATAATATAATTCGACAAAACTTCATGCAATGGTAAATCTACATGTCCTTCTTATGAGAACTGAAAAAAGGGATAGGTCACCGCATGTTTTATTGAGGAACAAAACTCTCACTACCACAACAGTAATTTCACTAAAACGCCATGGTATCATACACTAACAAGCAGCTTTTTCGACTGTCCCAAACTGAAAGAGTTTACAGATGACATTTTAAAATGAGATGAAATTGAAACATAATCTTCCGATAACGCAGAAAGCATTGTGGGAAAAGAAGTTGTTATGAGCAATTTCTCCTTTTCCCACAATATTTTCCAGAGTTGTCTGCAATCAACTGGTCAAATGTTGTAATTGTTTGGTAATGAGTTAAAGTATTCTTTGATATTGTTTTGATATTATTGAAAGGTTTTCCATCTTCTTCATGATCAAGTGCAGGGCTCACATTGGAGCATTAATGCATTGGGTCATTCAATGATTTTCTTTTATTGCATTTGTATGATCCTGGATCACGTATCAGTTTGCATTTTTGACATTTTCCACATGACTAACCCATTACCAAACAATTATGATATTTTACCACTTCGTTGCAGACGACTATGGAAAACACTAGCCCAGTGAGTCAGTAGAGGTTTTATTCTGAGGGTCACATTTTTAAGGCAGGCAATGATTTGGTGATTATAGAATATTACCAACCTTTAATATAGCTGAGAAAGTTGTCAGGTGCTGGGGAAAGCTTTGTCTGCCAGTACTTGTTATTCATGAACAGAGGATTAGTCCAACTGATCTCTATACATCTATAGGACATAAGCTGTAAAATAGGTGTTAAAACAATTAAATATAATACCACATCAAAAAAGAGCAACTTTGAATATAATCACACAAGAAAGTATAGAACACTGTAATGCATTTTGTTTGTTTCATTCATAGTGCTTCATTTCCAACACATTAAATTGTCAAAGCCGTCTGCTGTAGAACAAAACCGTATCCATTCTGATCCTTTATGTTTTGTTCTGAAAGTCAATCATCTGTTTCTCTGGTCGACTATGTTATATCCTAGGCCAATGTCACAAATATTGTCTACAGTATTTGACATCTGACAGTCAAAAATTATGAGATGTACAAAGAAAATTGAAGCTAAAAGTTTAAGAAAGGACATTGATGTCTCAGAGAAAATTTCTCCCCGACACTAACTCTAAATGGTTCTGTCCTTGTGTCTAGGACCTTGTGGACAAATCTGCTCATTGTGACTAAATTTTGACTAAAGTCTGTCCAAATGTGTTCTTCTACATTGGCTCTCGAAAGTAAAAACAAGATGAAATGGAGAATAATCCTGGCTTAATCTGGGGTATAAAGTTATTTATGTGATCAAATGAATTCACCAGTTTTGTCCCCAAAAGAATCATTAAGATCCATTGATTGAAAAAACAGACAATAGTGGTAAAGTATAAAATAAGCATTTCAACTAAAATATTTATTAGAAACCATTGTGATAAAACGGTGGGATTACTTGTTCGATTGAATGCTATATAAAATAGTTAGCATTAGAAATCAAAAGTTTCAATCTTACCATTCTTCCAAAAATTTACATCCCCTCTGCCACAAAAACTCCAGGTATATTTTATCATTGGTTCAGTTGTCAAGAAGATTTCTCACTACCGTAATCTGAAATTGTAATTGGTCCTGTTGAAGGCAAAGTCACTGACATCTCTGTACAGTGTCATATTAACATTAAGTAAATACAAACAGTATAGACTAAGTAAATGTGCATTACAGGTCATAATGGTTGGCTTTTATCCTACAGATGTTTGAGGTCACACCTAAAAGTCAATGACTTTCATAGAATTGCACAAAGCAACAATACTCTCATAAGAAATACAACAGTATTTTCAACCTCACACCTCCATTGATTTAATTACATTTGTTTTACTAAAAGTAATCTAATTAGCTTAAATGATTTGGCTAAGACATTAAAAGAACAAACTTTGGTTATTTGCTAGACATGGTTCAAATATTATTTAAAAAAAAATAATGGACAAGATTATAGGTATGTTAATTAAACGATTTATGAAATAAATCATTACAATAAAACAAGGTTATATGGTTGTTATTGTATTGATTGCATTAGAAAAGTTGAAAACACATTTATCTATGAAATCTAATTAATTAAAATCTTTCATATGCAGATTGAACCTGTGTTCACAATTTTCAATGGTTTAAAGGAAAGTTGGACTTATCATGAGATCTATAAATCTCTATTATATCAAATGAAGAGAGAATAAAATACAACAAATCATAAATTGTGCCATGAGATTTGCAAAAGAATGAAGGAGAAACACACATCATTATCAAATAAATGCTCATTCTAGTGTAATTATTTTTTTATTGAAGGCAAGAAATAATTCATTTAGTTAAAGGGTTTCAAATGAAACTTTCTATAATTAACAAAATGAAACTAGTGTTTGCAATGGATGAAATATTGAAATGCCGTTCTTTTTGTAGTTGAATAAAGTAAAATACCTGTGTTTGTAGTCTAAATAATTTGACGAGAAGATTGCTTTTTATTTTCTGTTTAGGCAATCTAACGTTGAAATTTTGTATTATCAAAATAGTGGAGGATTTAACCAAATTCTGGTTTTCGGATTTAAAATACAAAATGGCAATTCAAACTCAATTGATAGGACAAGATATGTTGAATAAACTTATATACTTATATAATAGCAACAATTTAATAAACGCTTAATTGATTTTTACATTCCAGTGCACATGTGCAAAGAAAGTTTATCTGGAAGGAAAAATCATCGCCTAGTGTTAATTAAACTGTTCTTATAGTGAATGTAAATGCTTTTATACCTGTTTTACGCAATAGATTAATAGACTCCTATATAAACGATTGGCATATTGACATTAGCACAAAAACATCACTTTCACTCTACAAACACCTGAAAATCGAATTCGAAATATCGGAATATATCACAAAAATGACCATACCAACATACAGAAATGCTGTTGCAAAACTGCGAATATCTGCTCATCAATTATTAATTGAAACTGGTAGACATAGGAATATTGATAGAAATGACAGAAAATGTACACTTTGTAATTTAGACCAAATAGAAGATGAATTTCACTTCATATTAATATGCCCGTTTTATAAAGATATAAGAGAAAACTATATTAGGCAGTTTTACTATAGAAAACCTAGTATGTTTAAACTTATAAAACTTTTAAATTGTTCAAACATTAACACGTTAAATGGCATAGGAATTTATTACAAATTAGCCAATGAGAAGAGAATAAGCCAACTTAATACCCAAATTTCGTAAGTCAAATGTAATAATTAAGTCATTTTTGTCCTATATTGTATACTTTTATCTCTGATGTTTACATATTAAGCACTATTTTCGCATTACCTTTGTATGTTTATAAGTACATTTGTATGTATTTTCATATACTCCATTATTTCATGTATGTGTATATGTTGTAATGACGATGAACCTTAAGTGTTCAAGTCATGAAATAAACTTCTGTTCTGTTCTGTTCTGTTCTGTTCTTATAAGTTAATATCAGGAATACAAACAAGTTACATACCGGGGTATATGGATTGATTGCTACAAAAATTTCGTCACACAGTCCACCATTAAATGAAATCTTCATAAGTTTAAAGTGAAGGGTGATATTGCCTGATGCAAAATTATCTCAATCTTTTCAATTTGCGTCATAATGGTGCTAGTTCTCATGAGTTTTAACAATTTATTTTCACCAAATGTAAACAGAAAGTCCCTCACACCTCAGTTAGAAGAGATGCTCACCTCTTAACGAGTGGGTGAGTTGTGTACTCTCACTATTATTTTATTAGAGCAAAGTCTTTATCCATTTTGTACTTGAAGATAACAATGTGTAATACTGCATGTTGAAGATAATAGGATGCAAAGAACGGTTGTGTATGTGCTGTAATATAAAGGCCAAAACTGTTAAAAATGCCATAAGATATAACTGGAAAGTAAAAGATAACAATATTAAACTGTAAGAAGATTATTCATGACAATTTCTTTATGTTTGCTCATGTCCCTTTTGTTTGGCTCGAACGTCTCACCCATCTATCCTTGTTCAAACTAGGGTCATAAGGGCTCTGCAGTTCTGAACTGTATTGATTTGTCTGTGATAAAGTGGAGGTTATCATCAACAATTATGATACTTTGAAAACCTAAACTTCTAATCATAAATTGATACCCACTTGTCACACCTGCAACAGAAGACTTAATCCATAAAATGCTTGGTAACCTTTTTAAAAATACAGTTTGTTGTGTCGTCTGCTTTCTAAAACTTTAAATATCGGCTTAATTTTGATGAGGAAAGATACTCAGAGTAGCAAACTGGCAAGATAACAGGCCAGCTGCCAATTTACTTGGCGGCTGGCCTGCATCCAACCTGTTTGCATAAGCATGATGTCGGTTTCAGCACTACAAGGATTAAGAACAACTCTTACATAGAGACTGTCTCTACAGAGGTTTCTAAACAATAAACACAGACATTCTATTTCTCTCACTTAATCTTATTATCTACTGTAGATAATAAGATTAAGTGAGAGAAATAGAATGTCTGTGTTTATTGTTTAGTACTGATCTTCTAAAATTGAGAAAAAATGTTTCTATATGAAGTTTACTTTTATCATATTGTTTTAATCTCCATGACACATCAGTTGACCACATTGGCTGGAGAAGCCTTTAGAGAACACTGTTTATAATCAATGCATCCTTTTATCACAATCCTTTCTACCCTATATCATAAAGATACTATAAGTTTTCATACTTTATAACTGTTGTCTGCTGTTATTTGAAATTTAGGCCACACACAAAATTCTATAAGACTTAATGTGAGATATATATGAAGAAAGAAGTTTTGCTCTAAAACAGTGCTTTTCATAATTTTGGTGGGTACGAATTAGCCAAAAAAGGATGGGTACGAATTGGTTTGGGTACGAATTGACCTGCTACCGTTTTAAAAACTATTGAAATAAACATAAAACTATAAGCTGTTTTGACTTGCTGTCAATTGAGTTTGATTATATAACTCATTATACAATGTAAATGCCAGAACAAATGCTCTTAAAGAGCTGGGTACCGTTTTACAAAACAGTTTTCAATATTGCAAAGTAACACATCATTGCAATCGTCTCGGATGACGTGTCACATTGCAACAATGTAAATTCATTGAAGATACTATCTATGTGTATCAGTTGTGACTTGCCCAAATATTTTCCTTAATATGTTAAGTAAAACGGTACCCAGGACTATTATGAACTATTGAAGTGATTTGTAAAGTTTATGATGATACACACCTCACTTGATAGTGATGCTGATCCTTTACTCCTAGGTAGATCTACCAGAACTACAATGATTCCTCATACTTTCCTTTTCAACATCTTCTGATATCAAATTGGGGCAAACTATTTTTTACAATCTCCTGAAGAAAAAAGACAGCCAGTGACAAATAATATGTTGCAATCATATAACAGTAGTGGCAGTACTATAGTGATTCTAGAATCATCTACCGAAGGCGTCAGTCAAAATAGCAATAGCCTTCGAGACCAGTTATCTGGACTTAACTCTGTGAGGCTTTTACGGATATTATCTAGGGACAGGTTAGTCCGAATGATCCAGACGTAGATATTTCACTCAAATATTTTCCATAAGTTGTTTAGTAGAACGGTAAGTCTGGACCAATGTCCTCCACGACCGCAGATACATAAATAACATGTTATAAACATGTATGTCTCTGACATCAGTGATAAAAAAATTGAGTAATAGCGATACCATTACGATTTGAAAGCCGGTTTCAGAAAAAAAAGCCAGTTTTTATTACGATTCCGAATACGCAATGTAATTGACACAATCTCAATACCCATACCCTATATAGCCCGGGGTCCGCGCCCGTAGGTATACCCCGCAGTAGGGGTAACTTCCGCGGCCTAATGTCTACTACCACTCGTCCCATTACCAAACAATAACGACATTTGACCAGTTTGTTGCAGACGAGTCTGGAAAACATTTTGGGAAAAGGAGAAATTGCTCGTAAATGTTTTCTGCCCATTCAAAAGATTATTTTCCATTTTCCTCACACTTTCCGGACTCATTCCCATGCTTTAGAATGTGTACTTCTACTGTTGGGATACCGATTTGAGTGACTCAATGGAGTGTAAGAACTCAAGAGAAAACATTCAATCGTTCGGCCAATTTGTGATACTTGCTTCAGGAAAGGATTCAGGCCGCCTACCGGATGTGCCAAAAAGCAGAAAAATATACCTGTGCTACCAATACGTGCTTGTACTCCATCAAAAACTAAAACGCCTTTCATTCAGTCATTCTGGTTACATGTTAAATATCTTCCAATCTAGTTTAATTGATAGCAAAGCTAGTCTGAAAATTACCACGTAAAATAATTACCAAATCCAACTGATATTTAGATGAACAAACAAATGCCTGATGATGAAACACCGTTGTCTTTTAAAGGCCATATGCAAATTAAAATATTTGAAAATGCATCATCATTTGTGATTCTTCTTTTTTCCCATCTTTCTGAGCCGACATTTATCTAAATTCGTCCGAGAAACTAAAGAAAGAAAAAGAAGTGGCCTTACTTATGTACACGTGTGTATTAGCGTCCCGAGCACGTGTTGCACGCAATTCGCGTGTAGACGAGTGTGCCTAAAAAGTTAATATCAAAAAGTGAATCGGTGCTTCTAGGTGTGTTCAAATGAATGGAATTAAATATGTGTTTAGTGCTTCGTAAATGATTGAAGAAATCATTTAAGCTTGTGAATAAAGTGTTAAAATTAAGGAATTAATTATTTGTTAAGTGATTCATAATAAAGTTCATCAATAATATGGATTTTATATTGCGTCAACATTATTTCAATTATGTTGTGATGCCCGACTCATAATTATGGAGGAAAACCACATACATAACTGCTCATAAGGGCTGGTCAATCCGGATAGAAACATAGTCATTCCGTAAGTCATTTGGGAGACTGTCTCCCAAAGATATCGAAATTCTGTCATCGGAATGCGTAGTTTAAAGATGTAGAAAAATCATGTCTGTGTGTGTGCATAGTCTTAGAGTGTTCAAATGAATGGAATTGGTGTATATAGTGATTCGTGATTAAAGAAATCTTAATATGTGCATAATATATTCGAATGAATGGAATTAATTATGTGTTAAGTGATTAGTGATTACAGAAAGTATTTGGGATCCGAAAATACTTTACATACCTTACAGATGAAAGAAAAGAAAAGAAAAAAAGTAAGTGTTTAAATACATGCATATTTTATTTATGGTTCAACGGTGTTACCTTCCTTTCAGTTTTGACAATCAACCGCTGTAAGTGAACATAGGTTTGTTTTAGGATATTGAAATGATTTTCACTTTCTCTAAGTCGTTAAGTAGCGTAGGGCACGCATTTGTCGTTTAAAATATATGCATCAGGATCGATGCTTTAAATATTCTAAAGCAATACACCAGGAGCACTGCCATTGCAAGTTGCCCAACAGATCTTGAAGTATACCAGGGTTCATTACAAAACTTAAATTATGTGTGATTCACGTGTATAGAAGGACTTACTATTGTCTTGTGTATAAACCCAAGTATCTTCATAAGTCTTTACTTCTTATACTGATAGATGGAACTAAGCATTAACAATTTCTTAACCCATAGGCCTATATTAATTCTATGGTGGCATTTTATAAAAAGATTGTCCACAGTGTTATGAGTAGACGAGCCTATGGTCTACAGTAATTTTGAGCAAGCACTCTCGCCTGACATCTAATGGAAATTGTATACATGCATGCAGAGTTCTTGTATTGTTTGAATTGGTCTAACCTAGGAGATGTGAGTTCGATTAGCGTTGGTCCACAGTCTTTGGTTCTAAGTAAGCATTCAGATATCATATTCTAGATAACTGGTCTCGAAGGCTATTGCTATTTTGACTCAATGACTGACGCCTTCGGTAGCGCAACACGATAAATGTCCAAATGATGAAAAAAGCTTCGTTCGAACGGATCATTATTGAGACTATCATATATCACAGCTTTGATATTTTTATTAATAGACAATCTCCCCCTTAAAGAAGAATGCTGTGTTCAATCCTGGTTACATCATTATATCCTTGAATTCTCAGACTTTGGTCCCAACACTTGGTTTTCGTGCCTTTAACCTACATAACAAAATAAAATGGAAAATACGTAGAATCTATACAGTTGTTTATTGGAGTAAATATTCCTTGGTAAGGAATCGTACTTTGGAAGATTAAGTAAAGCTTGGATTAAACTATTTCTGTCTTTCCTTCTTTTAGTCAAGAGTTATTCAGAGAAGTAAAACTGTCAGAAAGGCCTGTAAACTTTGTTTGACAAAAGGTTCAATGAAATAAGCAAATACGAACACATCTACTATATTTCAGCGTCCATAATTTATGTAGGATAACATTCTTATTCCTTATAGTACTGGAACAGACCTC
>OX401413.1:22416593-22445024 GCA_947846245.1 Cerastoderma edule | reverse complement strand
AATGCAACACAGAAGGCCAGCTGAAAATGGATGTTGGTACCATTCAAATGCGTAGTCAGCGATACTCACGTACGCACGTGCGTAACATCAATTTCAAAAGTTAAAAACACGGTACCAAATCTCACCATTTACTTCTACTTAGAAAACCCCATCGGAAGGGGGCATACCGCCTCCCACACTCTCCCCTCGTCGGTGTGTTACAATGGTTTGAGGCTGGCTACGCCCCTGTATTCGCATTTTAGGACAATGCCGAGTATTTCCATAATTCCCAAACATTTTTCAGTCTGAATATATTTTATTGCGCTTATCAGTTACACTTCATTCCCGTTCAGACCCATGCCGGATCATTTAGTAAACTAATTATATCTAGCTTTTCCTGCAAGAGAAATGGGGTTCAGAACAGAATTTGAGCGTAAAATAAAATAAAAACAACCATATATGAGAAATTTAGCATATTCCATACATGTTTTAACAGAGACATAGACAACATGTTATCTATGTCTCTGGTTTTAGATAGTAATCTGGGTACCGTTTTACTAGAGATTTTATGTTAAAATCGTGCGTAGGTTCAAAACAACATTCCCTCTTATTTCATCTTTTGGAAAATTGCAAACAGTTCATTGTAATCGTCTCTCCGAGATGCTTCCAATGACGTGTCACATTGCAATATTATACTTTCATGGAAGATACCATGCATGTTTATCAATTTTGACTTACGCAAACATTTTTCGTAAGTCGCTTTGTAAAACAGTACCCAGCTGCTTCATACGGTGAAAATATCGTGATAGTTCAATAAATAAAGCAGACGTTTTTAACCAGACAGACCGCCCCCACCGAGCCCGTTCAGTCACAGACAACGTTATGAATACAGCGATCATCGTTGTAATATAGACACGTGGATAGTTATCTTATTTGCAGTAGCTAGCACGTTCAGCCACTACCAAGTTAACTTAATACGCGGTTGCTATATTGATAGATCGAGCACCTTTATGGACATATCATTCTTCAGAGTACAGTTTTACTAAACAGTTTACGCTTAAGATTTGCGTAAGTCTAAAACAACAGTTCATCTTGTTTCAATATTAGGCGAAGTAATATTGAATTAATACATCATTGCAATTGTCTCTCCGAGACGCTTCCAATGACGTGTCACATTGCAATATTGTTCAATCATTGAAGATTCTATCCACGTGTATCAGTTATGACTTACGCAAATATTTTCATTAAGTTGTTTAGTAAAACGGTACCAAGATGTTCGAACGGAGAGTAAAACTGGTATGAGAGGCTTTACGGGTTTTGACACCGTATCTGTCAACAGTTTTATCGTAGAGAAAGTTCGTATCCAATACAATGTGCTTTACCTTCATTCTTGAAATGTGTCTCAGTGTAACAGAAACTTTATTTTAATAGGACAATCCCCATGAACCAATTACCAGAAAAAACGACATTTGACCACTTTGTTGAGATGGCTCTTGAAAACACTGAGAGAAAATGAAAAATTGCTCGTAACGAGCAATTTTTCCTTTCCCACAATATTTTCTACTCTATCAGAAAAATAATTTCCAATTTTATCACATTTTGAAATATCGTTTGCAAACTCTTTCAACATGGGACAGTAAACACTTTGGCGTTTGGTAAAGGGTTAAAACCCTCCCACCATGAAACAATCATGCACGATTCATTTCGTTGCCATTGGTCCATTATGAATCACGTAGATCTACTACTTAATTTAAAATGCTCTGTAAACTTATTTTGGACAATATTATTCCGATGTGATCCTGGGTTAAAGATGTAACAAGTGAAGTTTTAATATCGAGAGAATTTCAGTTTCATTTCGACGACAGCTTACCTGTCCATGTATTTTGTATTTCTATCATAGTTTTTGATAAATATCAGTATTGTGAATATAAATAATACAGATATTGCAAATACATATAGTATTATACTTAACGTTCTTATTTAGGTCTTCTGTTCAGGGAACAGTAAATGAAAGACCTTGAATTTACTCATGACAAAAAGTTTCCCCACATCTTAATGTTTCTCACTCAATTTAAGGAGGAATATGGGAGATGTCTTCACTCAACAACCCCAGCAAAGGATTCAAAAACTATGTTCATGAACCTCATGAATATACATGAACAAAAATAGCAATTCATGAAAAAGTCAACAACTTGTTCATGAACATGTTAATAAATGTGTTCACGAACATGTTCTTGAAATTCATGAACATATCAAAGAACATATATGTGGTCATAAACGACCATTTTCCACACATGAAATTGTCGGACAGACCACCCCAACCGAGCACGTGCAGTCTCAGAGAACGTTATAAATACAGCGATCATATAGACACGTGGATGTTTATTCAGATAGCACGAGGATCTTTATGGATATATCACCATTCTTCGGTGGGTTGTGCGAAAAGGAAATCTGGTATTAGAGAGGCTTTACGTTTAACACCGTATCCATCGGCAGTTACTTAGCCGAGATAAGGTTATACACCAATCTTCCATATCCAATACAAAGTTCTTTTCTTTCCCTCCAGGAAATTATGTAATTAGTCTAGACAATAAGTATTGGATCTATTAAGCATCTGAAAGCTGGAGCAAGTTAAATTTGTAACACTTTGTATTCATTTTCGTGCAGGTCCCTATTTAGAATAGGGTTAATTTGCCTTGGACATGTCCCACTATCACAGTGTGCCTGGGCGGTGTTATAGTAGGTGTGGTGTAGGTGATATATATTTCGTGATCGCTGAAGTGAAGTTTGCGTCTACAATATAACACGAGTTATGTTTCTTTGGAACAAACAATCTGTCTGTGGGATGACTGCACAGAATAACACTATACTGTAATGTATCAGCTTCAGACGCGACGTACATTTATGAGAGTTATCTCCCTTTGACCATAATTCAACTAACCGAACAAGGGCGAACACACAATGACGATTTGTGTCCGACATCCGAGGTTCGATCAATTGTAGAATGTCCTTGGAAAATGTCACTTGCCTTCATTCAACAACCCTGGAAAGGTTATTCAAGAACTGTGAGCATGAACTGCACGAACAAACATGGATACAGAATGGTAATTCATGGATACAAAGTTGTTCATGAACATTTTCATAACTTCAAGATCATGTTCGTGAACAGCAATAGTTCGTTCATGAACATAATCATAGACAAGCTCATTAATGAGTTAATCAAAATGCTCTTGAAATTCATGAATATGTTAATTAACAATATTTTCTTAATGAACAGCTTTTTGTGTTCATGAACAGCTTTTTGGATAAACCCAATGAGTTCAGATTGTTTGAAACACTGTTTATAGATGGTGTAGGCATATTGTTATGATAATATGGTGTTTTGTTATGTTTTAATATACTTTTTCATAGTTCATAACTCATTTTACCCAGATTTGCAGTTTTTTGGGCAACATTCTGACTATTACATATAAATGTTTTCAATTAGACATGGACACACATAATTTGGAAAGTTCTGTCTGTATGTTTTTTTTATTTTTACAAACTGCGGCACTGTCATAGTTTTGTTTTTGAATCAATCACCAAGCACACACTCAGTAAAGACGTTATGTACAAATATGACACAATTCACAACAAAAACTTCATAACAAGCAATTTCTTTTATTGGTAGAAAAATGTTAATATCTTTAAATCAGTTTTCGCCATCTAGCTATCTAATAGATAGATACTACCATTTCCTTTACCGATCACAATGCACATTATTTGGTTTAAATAAAACCTAACCCGATATTTCTGTTTTATAAATCTTCAAAGATTTATTTAGCTGTTAACATTTTACTAAATCCCTTTTATCCCATGTTCACCACTTGCACTACCTTTATTAACAAATTACCAAACAATAACGACATTTGACCACTTTGTTGCAGACAACTCCCGAAAACATTGTGGGAAAGGAAGAAATTACTTGTTGAGAGCAATTTCTCCTTTTCCCACAATGTTTTTTACCCTATCAGAAGATTATTTTCCAATTTCATCACATTATGAAATGTCATCTGCAAACTCATTCAATTTGGGACAGTCGGAAATTGGCGTATGGTTAAGTGGTGGCATACTTAACTTAGGTTAACTTTGCAATATTATCAATGTAAGGTTTATCACTTTATATATTTAAAGTTTAATTCAAGTCTCTATTTAAGTGATATCAAGAGGTTACATGATGATCTTTCAAAATGTAACATGCTGAGTTTTCACTATTTTTGTCCTATTTTTCATCTGTATTTATTGTATAGAAATGAGAGAATATGCAAATTGTAATTCTGGACAAATTTAAAATGAATTTCATTTTTTATTAATTTGTTCAAAACATTCAAATTTAAGATCAAAATGTATAAGGAAATACTATCATACATTGCTAAATATACATACAATTAATAATCTATCATCAAATTCTTCCAAAAAAACCCCATTTTTAATCTGTCAAAGTATATGTATTATGCTCAGCAAATAAAAATTGATTAACACCTTTAAATGGATTAACACCTTTAAATGAAAAGCTTTTCTGTAAATTCATGTCTTTGTTAAAATGTTTGTAAAATTGCTATATAACATGTTATGTTTATAATGCAATAAATCTAATATGTTATGTTATGTATATACCATGTTTCGTACAGCAATAAATGAGTAAATCTTAAAACAGAATAAGTTGAATATATGGTTGGTGGTTTGATGGGAAATTGTATCGGAGGTTCAACAACCAATGAGCGTTTACTAAAACTTGTCCTCACAGTTTTCCCAGCCTCAATGGATATTCTTATCCAATGAGGCAAATAATCTCTTTGTATTAGTATGAGATGAGATCAATGGAAACAAACCTTAAAATAATGGCAAAATCTACTTTTTTAATGATTTTGTCTTTATTCTGTTCTCTTTAGTAGTTAATGAAATACATCTGTACCTGCAGACATGCAAGACATAAGCCAGTAGTTTTTAGTACAAAAAAGGGGAATTATTTGCTTTAAACACGAATTAACAAAGTAAAATAAAACTTAATCATTTGGTTAACTTTCATTCAGTTCCCTTTCATTTGTGACGCCAACAACCTTTTCATTGGATAGCCAAGCTAAAACTTATAGATCATATTTTGTGTAATGCCTAGATAGATGACCCTTAAACACAGCTTTTTAGAGATTAAATCATCCAATATAAAAGTCTGAAACTATCTGTCCCAAAGTGAAATGTTTGGAGCAAAGAAATGGTTTGTTCGAATTTGAAATAATTTGTAGTAAGGAAGAATTAGCAACAGGAACATTGATAACAGATTTATCTGCAGCAGACAGACGGAAGTTGTTAAGGTAGAATACCCATAATGCAATTTTTTAAACTCATTTTATTGTCAGTTTACGTTTGTCTTACACAGTATACATCCGCTGGGTCAGAACTTTTTGCATTAAACCGAATAGTTCCAACCCTGACCATAGTATACTGAGAATGACCGAAGTGTTTACATTGGTTGTTAACAGTATACATCTGCTGGGTCAGAACTTTATGCATTAAACCGAACAGTTCCAACCCTGACCTAAGTATACCGAGAATGACCAAAGTGTTTACATTGGTTGTTAACAGTATACATCCGCTGGAACAGAACTTTTTGCATTAAACAGAATAGTTCCAACCCTAACCTAAGTATGCTGAGAATGACCGAAGTGTTTACATTGGTCGTTAACAGTATACATCCGCTGGGTCAGAACTTTTTGCATTAAACAGAATTGTTCCAACCTGACCTTTGTATACAGAGAGCGACTGAAGTAATTTGTAAAAAGAATGAGTTTCAAAATGGCCAATTATGGGTATTCTACCTTAAAGCTGCTTATTAACAAAAATTCATGAGAGGAAATTTGAAGATATAATTTAATTCCTTTAAAACTGTATATTAGCTATACTGTTGTATAATACACATAGGAGAAAAGCAATTGGAAGCAAAATTGGTTTGTGTTTAAACTTTAAAAGCTTGTATACAATGAATCAATATGTATTAGAATCCAAAGTCTTTGTGTGATCTAACCCATTTAGACTGTTCATGCTTAGACACTTCCTGAATGAATTATGCTTCAAATACTTATGGGATTTTGACTTTCACATTTTCTAACCTGTGAACAAGCCTTTTTATATATCTATTATGAGAATTTGCTAATTGTGTCCAACACCAATAAAATCCTTCAAGAGGTTGCTTTATCCTTTTACTTGGAATCTTATAACAACTCGAAAAACATAAATATCAAATGCTTTTACAATCATCATTAACCCTTTCCCAAACACCAAATTTTGACTGTCCCAAATTGAAAGAGTTTGCAGACGACATTTCAAAATGTGATGAAATTGGAAAATAATCTTCTGATAGGGCAGAAAACATTGTGGGAAAAGGAAAAATTGCTCATTATCAGCATGTGGTATATGGTATGTGATATACTTCCAACCCTCTTTCATAACTATGCCATAAAGATATAACACATTTATTTTACAGATAAAGTAAACCATTTAAACAGCAGATTATTTAGTAAACAATGATCTAATTTAAAGTTTTCTAACACATAGCTGAGCGGTGGTAACTAAATATACGATAATCACATGAGCTTCACATACATTTGATTTTGCATTTGTATCATTTGAAATGACAGAATCAGGTAGGAGTTTGCAAAGTACAGAAAGGCATAGAATATTTTTGAAATTTTTCTTAATAAAACACAGGTATTTAGCAACTTTTAAGAATTAAAAAATGACCTTTTGTTTCAAGACAAGAATTGAGTAAGTTACCATTTTAACGTTTGCTATCATAGAACACATTTTGTGAGATGGTTCCTTCAAATAGCTTAAAAATATCATCCGAATGTTGAATAAACACTCAATATATCCTTAAATCATTATATCGGCAGACTAATAACTAGGACAATACAAAAGATAACAAGCATATACATTTCTAAACTCTGCACTTGGCTCAAATTTGTGATCATTTACTGATTTATAATCTCCTACTCTGTTAAAACCAAAATGAAATGTCCATAAGAATTGGGTGATGTTTGCAAACTGGTCTTGTGTCCTTCAGGGTCAGGAAATACTCTACAATGTTCTGTACAGTGGTCTATCTGGTCCAATAGAGTTTCTGTAACATGTATAATGGTTCTAATGAAGGTGAGAAATATCATCCAACCAGATTGGTACTCAATCTTGAGGGTTTATTCTTAGAACTCTACCAGCGGGACTATTTGAACACTTTCACATATCACTCTTCACCTGAAATAAAAAACAAACAACATAAGAAAGATATTTTCATTTAGTATCACATTAGACAGAGAACATCAAATGCATACTAGCACTCAGAGAAACTGCAAAACTGGGTTATATGAGTTATAAATTATGACAGAATATGTTGAAACATAATGAATAACCACAGGATCATGACAATATAATGCTTGCACTATTCATTATCTATTTTCAAAGTGCTATTTTCAAAAATTTGCTGCCCATCAATTTAACTTCGTTGTTTACATTTGAGTAACATCTAAAATAGCAAGGAGCGCTCAGATCAATGAGTAGCAATCGCCTGGTAAGAAGAACCACTTGAAACACAAAATAAATACTCTTATTATATACCAGGGATTATCCAGGCGCAAAAACAAACAATTCACGTGCATCAAATCACACACGACTGAAAAAAATCCCGTATAACACACCAGTACTTTCCGGATTTCTGTTTTTGGAAATGTCGTCATTTTCAAGCCACGCCCCCCCTAAGAACTACTTTTATTTGTACCCATTTTTTGTTTGCTGTGACATAGTAAATAAAAGCAATAAACCAATAGATCAAGGACGTATCATACTTTAATGAAAAGATGGCCAACCTGGTCGCCTGAGAAAAATTTGCATCTAGCTCGACCTTTGGTCTCGCTAGATACGCCTTTTTCTCAAGCGACTCGAAGCAAATACAAATCCCGGGAAAGATAATACAGGGTAATATTCCGTATTTATTTATCTAATAATATTAGCATGAACACTCAAAATATAAAGTTAGTATTATAGATTGCAAAATCAATCCAACTTCTACTGCCATTCCGCACAAAAACACATATAGTCAAGTGTATTGAGACTCAGAGTTATTCAGAAAAAAGTCAACTCTATGTTTAGTTCCTATAACCAAACAAACTTACCATCACACACAGCAAGCATTCTTGTTCCTCTTATATTTCTGTATCCTGATCTAAAATGTTTTAACACACATTTTAACCCATTACCAAACAATAACGACATTTGACCACTTTGTTGTAGATGACTCTGGAATCATTTTGGAAAAAGGAGAAATTGCTCTTCACAAGCATTTTGTTCTTTTCCTACAATGTTCTCTCCAGTATCAGGGAGATTATTTTTAATTTTTTTCACAATTAGAAATGTCATCTGCAAACTACAATGTATTTCAATTTGGGACAGTCAAAAATTTGGGGTTTGTTAAAGGTTTAAACATTGGAGTTCCAGATAAGTGTGTCCTAGGATGCACATCAAGTAGTGTCTTCATAACTTTACCATTAGTCATTAAGAAATACACAAAACTGGGTTTGGTGGAAGTTTGGCTAAGTTCAACAGTATTTCAGTCATATCAAGGCAGTCCACAAGCCTTTCCCTGCTCATGGTATATCAATATTAGTACTGCACAATATACTTCTAACCCACCAACTGTTATGTCACAATAAGTTTATGGAAAGTCCAATCAAAGCTTCAGTTTCCACAAGCAGAATGAGTTTGTCTATATTATCAACGAAATATTTGGACCAATTTTGCTGCTTTGTTCGATTACCTGATTATTTTATTTGATAACCAAACTGATTACACCTATTTGATACTTGGTCGATCAGTTACTTGTTGCCATTAATACTAATGCAAATCAGGCTTTATACTATAACAGTATATTAAGGTAACAATCTATATTGATCCCCAACATTCGCCGTCTGTTGCCCTCTATGCATGAATAATTATGACATGATATATTTAATACTAGACAGTCCTCAAAACACAGTCGTGACCATTTGACTGAGTCCACCAAGGTTGTTCTTTTTTGTTTTTCAATTGCAAAAATACCCAAACAAAATAAAAATATATTGATGAACTGTTGTTCACCACTTTATTGATACATTGAAACCCTATAACACCAAAATAACATTTATACACAACCAGTTGTATAACAGTATCCATGATCTCGTGGTTACAGTGTCCGCCTTCTAAACCACGTGGTCAAACGTTAGATGGCTCCGAGGATATTTTTAGATACTCAGTATAGCGTGTAATTCATGCTTATCAGGCAGGTCAACAGACAGCACATGTTGGTCAACAATAGCAACCAGTAACAACCATTAATCAATAGCAGACATATCAGGAAAGCAAAAGAAGGGGCAGATTTCTCATGGCAAGTACTGTATGAATTTGAAGCTCATCAAAATCTATCAGTCTAGAAGATTGTAAAATGTACCCCACTAGTATCATTAAACACATTTTTGAAAATAAAACAAACAAAAGTGTTTTTTAATTCTATAATGGCATTCCATAGGGTACATATATAATTTCAACTCATTTTAAACAGCTTTCTAATGCAAGAAAATTCAAAACAGTGAAACTTAGTACATACCGTTAATTTCAGAAATGGCTTAAAAATGGGGACCACGATATCAAGGATGCTACATCAATGGATATGCTGGATACATACCCATGTCAAATAACCAGTAATGTAAAAACAAAGGAATACCCATAGAAAGGCAGGAGTGAAAAATCCTTTTAATCCTTTACCAAATGCCAAATGGTCAACTGTCCCAAATTGAAAGAGTTTGCAGACATTTCAAAATTCAATGAAATTGGAAAATAATCTTCTGATTAGGTAGAAAACAATGTGGGAAAAGGAGAAATTGCTCACCACAAGCAATTTCTTCTTTTCCCACAATGTTTTCCAGCGTAGTCTGCAATAACCTAGTCAAATGCTGTTATTGTTTGGTAATGGGTTAACAGCATTGGAGCAGATTGGCACAATGGGATATCTAAATGGATGGTGAATGTGACAGGTATTGTCATAAAGTTGTCATCTTGTACAGGAATACTGGTTGGGTCTGAACTTTTCAATTTTACATCTATTGTGAAACAAGTTCTTACAACTTTCAACTTTCAAAATTCATCACTCACTATGTTGACTGGATACATAACCATTACTCCCATGGATTTGTAGGTTTGTCCCGGCATTTTCACATGTTAAGAGATATCAAACCCAGGACTCTAGGTACCAGAGGCTTACGCTCCTTTTGACCCTACATGCCATACATTGTTTCTGTGTACTTACAATGATAATCATGTGATTCAAAGACAATTTGATTTGTCCATTCTGTTGTATTACAAATTCTAGTCTTAAGCAAATTCTCTATGAAATACAAAGTTCAATGTTATCAGTGTCTCCGTGCAGTCCCTGGGTGAAAAAAGGTTTACCTCAGTGCTATCTAGTTGAGACTGTATGAATCTGTTTCTGTCTTCCCCATGTGCCCGTCTCTGGTGGTTATTATGTTAAACAAACAGTGTTCTCCACGCACCATTGAAGAACAGCATTTTCCACAGGCCCATTTAAGGTTTAAATTCTGTAGATAAATTTATTGTCAATTATCATATAAATTCATGCAAAAAAAAGCATTTAATGATTTAACCCTTTTTTTTAAAATGGGAAAGTTGGATCTCTCAAATGGAAAGGAGCTGAAGTGGACAATATAAATAAATGTATCTAAAGCAATCTTTATATGGCAAGATTGGGTAGAAACCATTTTGACAATATAACCTTCTTATCAAGAGAAATATCGCATTTGTTCACAATGGATTCTGGAATCTTGAGCTGAGGGTACTTAACAATGTGACAGAAGTTCAATGAATATACATGGCAACTGTCAAAACTTACTTGTAGAAGATGTTACATGAAAGATTGTAGGTTATAATCATTTAACCAAAGGAAATACAAAATTAGTAAAGAAACACCATCAACGTGTTTTATGTGATGAATAAGATAACTTAATTAAGGCTTGATACATTCATCATTCCTTTAGAAAGCTCTGGTAGGATATGGAGAGAGTGTTCACATACCACTTACTCCATTCCAAACACATTTTTGAAACATACTAATAAATTATCATTTAATTATTGTAGTCTTACTAATTTTTCTTGTTCTAAAATAGGGAATTCATAAAATCTAGTTTCAAAGTATTTGGACAATAGAGTATTTGTAATTCAGTAAAGGGTTTTAACCCTTTCCCAAACAACAAATATTCGACTGTCCCAAATTGAAAGAGTTTGACGACATTTCAAAATGTGATGAAATTGGAAATTGTTCTTCAGAAAGAGCAGAAAATCTTGTGGGAAAAGGAAAAATTGCTCATTACGAGCAATTTCTCCTTTTCCCGAGTTGTTTTCTAAAGTCGTCTGCAACGAGGTAGTCAGATGTCGTTATTATTTGGGAAAGGGTTAAACTGTCTTCTAAACATATAGATAGGATACAGTCACATTCAATTTTGGTCCCATATATGAAGTGGTTATCTCCCTTTGACTGTAAAATACAATATAAGGTGTGTGAAACCCATTTTCTCGGGAAATACTGTGAGTCCATTCAGTGTCATTATAAACCTTTATAAAATTTGAGATGAACTTTCTCAAAAGACTATTTCAACCTGTTTATCTAAAAATTCTTTTTATAGAAGAAAAATATTTTTTTGAAAAAAAAAAAGATAACATTGAATGATATTCAGTATGTATGTAGGAAACTCATCAGGAATAGTTTTTCTGCTTATCTTAAAAGCATACTAGTGCTCTGAAAAACTGCAAAAATGGGTAAAAAGAGTTATACATTATGATAAACTATATGGAAACATAGCAAAAAACCACATGTTTATTTTGTACCCACCATTTTTACTTCATTGAATACATTTGAGTAACATCTGTCATAGCAAGGAGCACTCAGATTAACAAGTGGCAGTTACCTTTTTGCAACCGTATCTACTCGGCAATCTCCGTAACAAGTCGGTAGATATACCCCGTAGGCAGTACATGAATACACCAGAAATCCTGGGGTAATTCGCCTATTTCCGGCGGATAACGGAAAATGCACACAGGCACTAAAAATGTATTTAAATACACACAAATTGGTCATATATCACAATTGAATGTTTTTTTTACCCTTTCATTAAAGATGATCATATCAACACATCTTTGTTTCATATTTTGTAAATCGGCTCATTTCGGATTTCCATGTAGATATGACTGCAAACGAACATGCCCTTCGTTGCTGACCTACTTTTAAAAATGGCTACCCATTACCTCCGAGGTTATTTTAAGAAATGGCCGAGGTGTTCCAAATGCCCTTTTTGTATACATCCAGGATGAACTTTATGTGAGATCTATAATGCTCAATAACCAAAGTTTACATATTTATCCTGCTTAGTATTTTGCAAAGCTGACAACATTAATAATCAGTAACCATAAATGATGAACCAGTATAATACAACTATCATCAATTCCACCATAGTATTGACCAAATAACAGAATTCATTACCAAATATCTGCTTATGCGGAGCATCTGTTTTTTTCCAAATGTAGACAGTTTAACCCTCATATTTCTGGAACCAACTTCATGCATATGCAAACAGGCTAGATCCAGGCTAGCCGCCAAGTAAATTGGTAACTGGCCTGTGATCTAACCTATTTACTAACCTGTTTGCTACTCTGAGTATCTTTCCTCATCAAAATCAAGCAGATATTTAAGGTTTTGGAAAGCAGACAACACAAAAATATATTTATAGAATATTACCCAGTATTCTAAGGGTCAATGATACAAGGAAGTGATATCTTTATAACTGGTTTATTGGAAATACACACTTATATCTTTTTTTATAATCTAATGAAGGAAATTAATGTAGCCACAATTCACAAACTATCCATCTACATATCTTTCATCATGAAAGAGAGATCCTGAAATTAACCTTGAACAAAGAGTCTAAATTTGATAAAAGCAAACTGCATTTCTGAATATTTAAAGATCTTTACTTTAATTGATTTACTTACTTTAATTTATCTAGCCTCCTCCAAAAAGATGTCATTTCTGCTTGAAACAAGCTGGAGTTGTTTCCTTTTAGAAGGAAACCATGGATGATCACAACTATAGGTCTATGAAATGTATTCTATAATATATATAGTATGATGGGCTGGGGCCTTTATATACAATAATAAACTTGTATTTTGTATCTTGTTAGGATATATAAGATAGAAAATTACTGATAACATGCAGTTGTCCAAAACCTAATTCATAAATCAAATGATGAAAGGGTTCCCAAATGAATAACATTGTAAACTGAAACTGAACAATGTACTGGGTAAAACAATGTATATTTCTTTTCTTTGATGAACAAAACAGTAATCACTAAGCAAAGTAACAAAATAGTTTCTTTGTTTTCATGATACCAGTATGAGTTGCATAGTACTCACAAATGTTACCCAGGCCTTTTAAGCACTGTGGGGCCCCAGCGTGTGAATTTCAAAATAATCACTCCCCCAGTGCCTTAATTGATTCCATTGTGCTTAAGATTTGTACACAGTGTTTTAAATTTGTACTGCAGAAGGTCTTCTTGCTTCTGACATTGACTTTTTGTCTTTAAATTAAAATATGTACCCAGAACTACCCATTTTGGGATGCAAATTAAAAAAGAAATTGACAGGGAAAGGGGGGTACCCCAATTATGCAGAACATCCCTTCCCCTGCATCAAGCACCCCAGCGCCTGAAAAAAATCCTGGGAAAGACCCGGACATCTAAAGTATCAAATATATGACAGACATTGAAGTATACTGCACAAGTACAGAATGTGCTCCACAGCGCAGTTTAGAAGGGTGCTCACTTGTACAGAACAGAACAGAACAACTCTTTAATCTCTCAGGTACAATATGTACAGCATGAGGTAAAAACCAATTCAAATAAAGGGCCAAAGTTACACGTAATGTGGTAGGGAAAAATATATAGATATGCCTTTCAATTCTAAGATATCTAGGTATTTAAATAAATGATAAAGTAAATGGGACAAACTTTTATTGCAATAAAAGATAGATTCATATATCTACTTACTCATCTCCCAGTGTCTCTACGACAGACATGAAGGTCTGGTGTAATGGGGGTGTCTACAGACACTGGAAGATGAGCATAAAAAAATATTTTCAACTTGTGACTTTCAACATTAATCCAAATAGTTATATAGTAAGAAGAAATTGATCTTGTATATTTGCAAGAAAAAGTGGCCGGGTTGTGCACTCTCTAACATAAATCTATCAGTTTGAAATATCTATATACCTTAGGCTTGGAAAGAACATTCTATAGTGAAGTACTGGGTTACATCTTACTAAACATTTTATGTTATAAGTTTGTGTAAGTTCAAAACAGCATTCCCATATTATTATAACTTATTTCAAATATTTGGCTAAACAATATTACATAGATTCACATCATCGAAATCATCTCTCCAAGACGCTTCCAATGACGTGTCACATGACAATATTATGTTTTCATATAAGATACTATCCATGTTTATCAGATTAGATTTATGCAAATATTTTCCTTCACCCTTATAGTGCTGAAACCAACTTCATGCTTATACAAACAGGATAGATCCAGGCCACCCCCAAGTAAATTGGCGGTTGGTCTGTGATCGGATCTGTTAGCTACTCTGAGTAACTTTTCTCATCAAAATAAAGCAGGTACACTGTATTTAAGTTTTTGAAAGCAGACAACACAAAAATATAGTTTTAGAAAATTAATCAGCATTCTAAGGGTTATGTCCTTCAGTAAAACTGTACCCAGCTGGTGAAGATATCCTGATGCATGGATAGAATAATGAATAGCGCTTACTTTGTATTTTTCTACAGTCTCCTAGCTTTATCCATCTTCCTGTCTTTCCAACATTTTCCTTCAATTTGACAATGAGGATCACAGTTTTCAGCAGGTCTAAAGCATATGAGTCTCTATGAATCAATCCTGTAAACAATAACAGCTATTATGTCAAAACAATTGATACTTAAACTTGAAATGTTTTATTAATCCACATTTGGCGTGAGTACTGGTTCAATTTTAAAGATAATCCATTAACTCATTACCAACCAATAAAGACATTTGACCACTTTGTTGCAGACAACTCTGGAAAACATTGTTGGAAAGGAGTAAATGCCCGGAAAATGTTTTTCTTCATCACTGAAGAATATTTTCCAAATTTATCACATTTTGAAATGTCATCTGCAAAATCTTTCAATTTGGGACAGTTGAAAATTTGGCGTTTGGTAAAGGGTTACCAGGCTGTAAAGCTTAACCTCTTGCTTCATGTTGAATCACTGGCCATTATATTAACTTGGAAACCACTGTGATAACTTTGTTTTCATGCAATGAACAAAGAAAATATATTTCTCTCATAATTAATAATTACTTACATAAAGTAACTTACAGTAAATAAAAGTAGTTTTTCAGCACAGGTTCTGGTAGGATCCTCTTTGCTGGACTCGTCTTGCTTTACGTTAATGAATTTTACTTCACGGCTGCTTTTCCCTTTTCCTTTCACATTTCTCTTTAAGGAGAAATAACATATATAATTTCCTTTCTACAGTCTAGCTTCAATCGCTAAGAAAAAACCATGTTACACCATTAAGTTATTTTCAAAAATGTGGCTTAACTCTTTTATATAAGGTCAAAGGATGATTTGGTTCAATGTAGTTTGCATGTAGTTATTTACGTTTTCAATTCTTGTTAATGTTACATGTTAAAATTTGAATAAATAAGAGAATGTTCTCTAATGTTGTGGGGAATTCATCATGTCTTCTTTTTATCGAAATCAGACATGGAGGCAGTTCTCAATGAGCTAATTACCCCTAACGAAGAAGGAAAGAGACAGGCCATCTCCAAGCTGTGTCATACAATTTCCCTCCTACACAAATAATGGTGTCTTCTCTTTCTCACTTCGTAATAAATAGCATAATGAAAACATAAGTTTTCATAATCAAAATACGTTGTCTGCTATTACATTGAAACTGGGCCAAACCCAAAATCCTAATTGAGGAAATGTGTTAATTCTGTTAATAAAATTTACTCTTGCTTTCACCTCTGAATATTTCCGTTTTATTATCTTAAAGGTTTGAAATAAACCTAAGACTGTAAACATATTTTTGTTTGATGCCAATTGAGTTTGATAAGACTACAAATTATACAGTTTATATGCAAGAATAAATCCTCATAAAAACCAAGACTATCATGAACTAATAAATTGTATTAATAAAGAACAATTATACTTCACTTGGGCACCAGAACTGCAATGATTTCCTCAAATTGTCCTTTTATACATCGACTGATATCACTTTGGCACATTCTATTTTTCACTCTCTGCTGAAGTAAAAAAGAGGCAGTTCTAGGGACATGCTCCAGAATCATATGCTGCTTTATTTGTTAGCCCTTAGAATGCTGGGTAATTTTCTAAAAAATGATTTTCATGTCGTCTGTTTTCTAAAACCTTAAATATCTGCCTAATTTTTATGAGGAAAGATACTCAGAGTAGCAAACAGGTTAGATCACAGTCCAGCCGCCAATTTACTTGGCAACTGACCTGGATCTAACGTGTTTGCATAAGCATGAAGTCGGTTCCCTTGGTGAAAAAATAAAATCATGTTGCATTGAATTCTTTAAAGGTCAAAAAAAGAGTATTTGCACAGCCATGAATTTGTTCTCAATCTCAGTGAAAAGAATTGATTATGTTTAATAACAAGAAAGCTGTTTCATTTATGGAGATGACACTCTCCAATTACAAAACCATGCATATAATTAAAACTTGTTTATGAATTTTCGTTAACCCATCCTATATCATATAGTAATGTAAGCAAATACTTTAAGAGTAAACATTAACTACATGAAGCAGCGCTCACAGAGATGCAAACAAACTTTCAAACCATCCCCAAACATTCTTCTATATTTTGTTGTATAAATATTTTTTTTATTTAAGTCTCATAATGTATGTGAAGTCAGATAGATATATCCCCAAGATGGATACATATGGCTTTCATACTAAAGAACAAAATATTTCTTATTTTTACTAGTAATTCTTTTATAGAATTGGTGTATTTTCTTATGACTTTATTTGATATTTGAATCGACAATGTTAACTCGATGAGGCTTATACAGACATTATTGAGAGATTGCAGACGACAATTTCTGCGGAGAATTAATTCGTTGTAGTTGAAGATTGTAGAAAGAGAGCAGTATTGTCTTTCTCAGTTTAAGTTATTCCAAAGAACTAATGATACAACAACTCCGTCATCCATGGCTCTTGCAAACACAACTTGCTCCCTCAAGTCATCAACGCGTTCCTGTATAAAGCGTACAAACAATATATAACATAATTGAAATACTGTATCTCACAAACCTGGTTGAAGCATCCATCATGCTCTGTGAAACTGTTTTAAACTTTAAAATGGCAGAGACGATCTCTCCACATGTTTCATTAAATTTTAAGAACTGTATCTGTGAATAGTTTACTGACGTGGTGTGTACACGCGGGCCGTTGATTACGCAATCATCGGTCGAAAGCGCCGATTATATGATGCACCATATTAACTGAGTACTGCAATACATGAATGCATGTGATTGTCACAAGAATTATTAATCTTTATCCGTAAAAAAATCATCAAGAGAGTTTGTAGAAGTGCCTAAGAACTAATATAGAGTCAGATTAGTTTATAGATCTATCTTGAATCATGTTCAACCAAAGGCCTAATAAACATGTTTATTATTCTTTGGTTCAACCAATTCTATTTTTTTTTATTTTTTTTTTATCCAAAATACTTTTTCTGCCCATCAAGTGTCAATTTGTCAAAGAAGGAATTGACCCATACTTTGCCGTTGAACTTCTGTGGGATAGGGAATGTGTGTCTTTTTTGTAGTAACTGAAATCAGAGACATAGATAATGTCTCTGCTGAAATTGAAAAATTAAATTTCCTTATAGAGTAATGAGATTTACTAAAATTGAACAAGAACTCATTCTTTTTTAGCGAATGCCTTTAACCAACACATCATTAGTTTTTGGTTTGATAAAGAGCACCTGTCACATACAGTAGGAGTTTTTTGAATGACTTTGAACACTGTTTTAGTTTTAAGCTTCTAGCTGTTATAATAGTGTTGATGATACAGACATAGATATTCCTAATAACAGCTGGTATTATCCCAGTTAGCTGTACAATTGCTTTATTTAAGATGTTTGTAATAAGTGCAGTAACAAAAATCTATATGAAGGATGGCATAGGTAAGGCTGGTCACTTCATTCTGGTTTGGATGAATTTGAATCCTGGTGGAAAATACCAACTTTATGAAGAATTTTGTAAAGTTGATGAATATGTCCCTTGTAATTGAACGCATGTATAAACCCTTCTTCAATACGCTGTGTGTAAATTAGAGCATTTTGGTTAACAGTCCAGTATATATGGCAATGGATCAGTCAAAGAATGTTCAGATAACAGGGAAATAACTATGTAAGGTAGAACTATATAATGTTTGAGACAAATACTGAGAGGTGGCGGAGGGTATACCCTGTTTTGTCTCTTGGACAATTAAAGGAAATCAAATATTCATAATGAGGTAATGCTTTTAAGTCAAAGAGGGTCTTTTTGTCTTGAAGACATATGAAGAGGAACATTTTCATTGTTTGCTCCCCCAACCTTTTGTTGTTTTGAGAATAGTGTACTGATAATTCATACCATTAGGCAGAGCATAATAGCTGGCTAAGTGATGGCTTTCCTAGCCTAGTGGTTGGAGTACTTAAATCACTTGTCCCCTCTCCATCCCTTCTCCATGTGGGCTCAAACCCTTGTATCAAAATTATGATTTTCTCAAGAGACTGCCTACTGGTTGATGTATGGAAGGAATATTTATGGTTCTTCCATAATAAATAAAGCTAACAATAACCTTAATGAATCAAACTTGAAATAAAGAGGCCCCAAGCCAATCCACATTTGTCTCTCGTCACACAAATTTGCTTCATGTGAGAAAGAAATCAGCAGAATGGTAAGGAAATAGTGCAGGACTGTTAATGATTTAAAAGATTCACACATAGGTGTGTCAACTGTAAGCTGTTTAACTGAAATACTGTTAAAAATGATAAAAACAACTTCAATCAAATCAATCCTTCAAAATGATCCATCATTCATATTATAAGTAAATTGTACTGGCAGAGTTATGAATGATGAAAGGTGAAAATCTTATATTTTAACATTTAAAAAACAATGAAACATATTCTTTGTTCTCTCATGAAGTAAATTGGCAGATGGCCTGTGATCTAACGTGTTTGCTACTCTGAGTATCTTTTCTCGTCCAATTTAAACAAATATTAAAGTTTTGGGAAAGCAGAAGACACAAACATTTATTTACAATAAACCAGCATTCTAAGGGTTAAAATTATTACTAAATCAAAAGATATGACATGCTGTCTGAGGAATTTTTCTATAATTGATTGTGGTAAAAGGGAGAAATTACTCTTTACAAAAACCTTCTTTCTACAACTAAATTTCAACATTGTAATTGAATTGCGAAAACAGCGCCCTTTTTCACCAATACACTCTTAGCTTTGATGGAGCCATTTGAACAATGATTTGGGTGACAGTGGTGCAGTGGTAGAGGGTCACGCTCATGTACGAGGGTCCCAGGCGCGATCCTTGTTAGGGGCATGGTGACAATTGCCGGGAATAGCCCTCATATTTGCCCAAGAACTGTTGTAATATCCAGACATGGAGAGTGAGTTTGATAAGCTGCAAGCTTCCATACAATTGATTTCAATAAATAAGTTTAAACTAAGCCATTTCAAACAGTTCCAGAATGGCAATGGCTTTGAATTTGGGACAATTTTGTTTTAGAATGAGATTTTTTGTTCTAGAATTTGGTATATGTGTTAAAATGATGTTGACTCTTAATGATAGAAGCTTTTTTGTGTCGTCTTTTTTCCAAAATCTTAAATAACTGTTTAATTTTGTTGTGAAAAGATACTCAGAGTAGCAAACAGGATAGATCACAGGCCAGTCGCCAGTTTACCTGGCAGCTGGCCTTAAATCTGACCTATTTGCATAAGCATCAATTCGGTTCAAGCACTATAAGGATTTAGAAAGTCTGAAGTTATGACATTTTTAAGTCAATGTGGCTGAAACTTTTCCAACATTACATTCTTAGCTTGATGGAGCCATTTGAACAATGATTTGGGCAACAGTGGTGCAGTGGTAGAGCATTACTCTCTTGTACCAGGTTCCCAGGTGTGATCCTTGAATAGCCCACATATTTGCCCGAGAACTGTTGTAGTATCCAGACATGGAGAGTGAGTTTGATAAGCTGCAAGCTTCCATACAATTGATTCCAATAAATAAGTTTAAACTAAGTTGTTTCAAAGAGTTCCAGATTGGCAATGGCTTTGAATTTTGACAATTGCACTTGAATTTTGTTTTAGAATGAGATTTTGTTGTAGAATTTGGTATCAGTGTTAAAATAGGGTTGACTATTAATGAAAGAAGCTGAGGTAGGACTATTGGTCAGCTTAAAAAAATCAATTATGACATCCTCAAGTCAGTGTGGTTGAAGCCAGTTGAAACTTTGTGAAGATTATTAACAATACCATTCCAAAGGAAACAATGTTTCCCCTTAACCCTTACAATACTGGGTAATTTTCTAAAAAAAGATTTTTGTGACATCTGCTTTCCAAAACCTTAAATGTCTTCATAATTATGATGAAAAAGATACTCTGAGTAGCAAACAGGTTAGATTGGAGCCTGGCCTAGATCTAACCTGTTTGCAAAAGGATGAAGTTGGTTCCAGCATTGTAAGGGTTAAAACTTTGATTCAACAATGCACTTTATAACTTAAAAATATTATGAGCTGTTTTCAAGCATGCAAGGATTTCATTCTGTGACCAGGATTTGAACCCAGAACTCTTCCTATGAGTAGGAAGTGTTTTAACATTTAAACTATCACAGTTGATTGATGTCGATTTGCTTGCTTGAAGTTAAATCATAGGTCTGGATAGGCCTTAAGAAAGTGCATTCAAACCTTTTTAAACTTAAGTCAGCATCCTGTGTTGCCATAGTCTGGCTGACTCTTTGGTAACATCTGTTGCTGTAAGACTTATATTATGGTTTATGATAATTCTAGAAAGTAGCTTTAGTGGGACTGTCAGCCAGCCTCAAGGATAGTCAGTAATGACGTCCTCGAGTCTGTTTCCAGTGTCGCCAGGGTCATTGTAGACCCAAACGTGGAGGCCAGTCCCGTGACACCAAAAATAAGGTTTATCAGTCCATACCCCACAGAAAAGGGCAGTGGAATACCACTGGAATACCACTGGAATACCAGTGGAATCCACTGGTATTTAGAATACAGGTGGTATCGTGTTGGTATTCCAGTGGTCAGTGGTATTTCAGTGGTATTTCAGTGGAATTTGGCAACTGTTCATTGGTATACCACTGCATTAATGCCACTAGCAATGGCATTTCAGTGGAATACCAGTGAGAACAGTACCACTGGTATGTCAGTGGCATTCCCTCATGAAGCTGTTATGTTGAATTTTGTCTGGAGGTAGTCTGGACTGATTCTGAAAACAGTCTTGAGGTTAGATTCAGACATCTGAATATTGTCTGACACAAGCTGTTTACAGTCTGAATAATTTCTGAACATTATCTGAGTAGTGCTTAATTATCTCCAGAAATATTTTTGAATTAAGATTTGTTTAAAGTTGTTCTGAATTTATTTTCCAAAATCAAGAAAACTCTGCGAATATTGGCTGAATGACTTTGAAAATCCCCACATATACTGACATTTTCAGAAATAACAAAAGGGAGTCAAAACAAGAACTCTTAGAATGAGTTGAAACCTTTTTTACTTTTTGCTAATAAAAATAAATATCCTGATAATTCTTGCTTTTCATGGTTGAATAACAATATAAATACTCTGTCAAGATTAGCAGTACAGTTGTGTGCTCCATTTCCAGCTTCTAGTCAATCACACTAGTCAGCCACTGCACAACTATGGTTATCCCAAGAATACATTGCACATTTTTCCCAAACTAAAGTAAACGAAATGCATGGAAATAAGAAACCAGTGTCTTTAGGTAACTTCCTGATACATTACAATGGGTCACATGCGGTCAGGGGGTCTTCATGTCTTGTGTTGGTTGATTCAAGTCGCCTTTGTCTGCAATCTAGATGTATTCTCCAAGTTCTACCAAGATTTAACTGCAAATGATAAAAAATATATTTAATGACAGACTGTAGCTTACATGTATATGGACTCTTGAAGGCCCTTATATTCATATGATAAAAATTGTCAACAGATCCACACATCAGTTTATACAGACCAACATTCGTGAGGCAGTTACTTAATGAAAAGGTGGAAGGGAAGGAAAGAATAGTCATGACAAGCATCATTGTTTAAGTGTTTTGGAGGCAGGACTACCAGAGGTCAAACATGGGAGCGGTGGAGAAGGATCATATTTGCCCATGAATAACAATCTAGATGAAGTTTGGGAAAAGCTTTTTACACTGTGGTTGATGTATTATGATATACATAGGTTCTTTTTCAAATTATAACTGATAAGATCAAGAAACAAAACTATTCTAAGATGGCTTACAATTACAAAAAAATTGTGCTCTCTTGTATGCTAGGCAAGATACTTTTGAAGCAGAAATGATAAAAAAATAAGTCTGACAACACAGTCTTGTTAGGTGCATCAAATGTGTCCTGTGGCTGTCCTGAATAGTTATATAGCACATGTTATATATCTGTTCTTGAAAAATCCTTCCCTTTTAGACAAATTCCTTATGTGATCATTTAAGATCAATCATACTGCATGATTTAGAAAAATTTGAAATTCCGATTGACTTTATGAGCACAGCTCTGAAGACTTAAATTTTATTCTATAAAGTAATCTTACCAAATAATATCGAACTGAGCTGCTGAGATATATGCCGCATTTCTTCATCAACTCCATCAAAACAATCTAAGAAGAATACTTTGACATTCCCACAGCAAACGAGACCTAAAATCAATAGGCAAAAAAGAAACTTTGATTTACAAATGTGTTTCTTTAAAAAGATATACGAAAAGTCTACAAAAAAAATATTGGAAAAGACTATAAATTGCAAAACAGAACTTGAAATCATAAGAACAGTGAAGCTCAATTTTAGGAAGCTTATTGTACATTTATGAACAAAAACTTCAAATCACGATGCCTCTCTCAGCATGTTTTCAAATTATTGTAACAAAAGATATGAATGTTAATGAGAGGTAGTGTCTGACTCAGCTAACTAACAGAACGAAATTCTGGTGGTTATACCAATCCTCACACACCTTCTTAGGCAGTAGAAAGGAGTCTTCATAAAAACATACTATGACCAAAAGAATTCACTTTCAATACATTTCTTAAGGTAGTTAATAAGATACTAACTTGCACACACTAATCTGTAACCATTAACACATTGATGTTACTCCAGATGAAGAAGTTAAACTCTCCTTATTCTTCCAATTTTCAATCAAAAATAACTAACTATTTTGACTCTACCGTCAGATACATGATGTTATTAACATTTGACATTGATGAGATAAATGTTGTTCTGTATGCAACTATGTCACATTTTATAGGACAATTTCATGAAAATACCCACCTATTTTCAAATGAAGGTCAGGTATAGACAGGATGTTTGTTATTGAAAACACTTTAGACTTTCCCTGCACACTATCCAATTTCATCTGCAAAACTTAACATTTGGCTTCCATAACTTGACGTATGCAACTGTCCTTCACTTGCAGTGTTGTACGTAAGACCTCATCTTGAATAAAGAATAAAACCATAAAATTGATCATTTGAAAAATGTGTTTATTTGGTCTTTGGAAAAATAAAGTTATGTTTTAAATGTGATGACCAAATAAAAAAAAAAGCTGTAACTCTGGATATGTTTTCTTAAAATCTTACTATTTTGACTTCATGAATTAGTTATAAGTAATATTTCAATGATACTGCATGCTTAAATATCTCCATATTTGTAATCAATTATTGTGACCCAAGACACTTAGATCAAAGCACTTGCATAATACTGGTAATTAAAATCCCAAGAGAGCTGTAATATAACTGCATAATATCTTGACATTGCATTAAACCCCATATAGAGATATAGACACACAGTTCATTTAATTGTTCAGTTAAGTTGACATAATTAACACATAAAAGCAAGGAGGAAACTGATTGTCAAACACAGCTTAAAATTACATGACCATTGCAGACAGGAAACAAATCAAATCCTTAAAATATTTGACCACATTTAAATGTGGTCCTTTGACATCAAATTTCAGAACGCTATGTTAGTACTGGTGAAATTCCAAACTTATATCAAAGATCCTGTCAATCAATCAATTATGAAGATAATGAACCATAATAATAATTCGTCAGGAACCATAATAAGTGGCAATGATGAACAACATACAAGTATATATACTTTGTCACTGCCTCTTGATTAGAATCTTATCATATTTTATCACACACAAACTCGCATGGAAACAAGAAGTCAATGATTTGTGTAAAAAAATATGCAGAAGTACAACTATCCGTGGATGATGCAAAAGCAATGCAAAGCAATGTTCACGGCCATCCGAATTGGTGGAACGGTCGAAATAACACCTACATAAAAAAATATCACAACGGGGTGATTTGTAGAAATGTTAACAGACAATTTAATGAATTGTTGTATCAAAAAATCGACCAGTGTTTTCATCATGCTGTCTCACCTGTAAAGGAAAACAAAAGACGTATAATTCGTCGAAAAATATACATGTAAATGATCGGGGAACAAGTTTATTTACCTTTGCCTGGGTCTTTGCCTTAATCAGGAAGTAGTAAATGCGCATGCGCAAATCTGGAATCGGGTTTTCATTGGCCAAAATGAAACAGTGCGCGTTTTTTAAAATCAATTTCGAACAGACTGCAGCTTTCTCGAAGAAAAACGCGTCGTCAAATCCACAATGGCGAACTACACAGTAAAAGTTAAACATCTCCGGGAATCATTATTGATTTTAGCTGTAAGTACGAAGTTTTTTCTATCCTTTTATTATCTCAAATGAGATGATGTTTTGTGTTTTTGAAGTATCAAATCGTCATTTTACCCAAATTGACCGAGCATTCCCCCTCAAATCTATATTTGCCCTGATTGTGTCAATTTTGTCTTATGACATACAAAGTTGACTTTTATTGATGTGTAATAATATTTTTAAGACATCTTCCTGAACGTGTTAACACAAGTTGAATATAGACCTTGAAAGTCCTATTAAATATGTTGTTATTGGCATTTATCATGAGAATCACGAGTAAAATCTTTTTTCATGGATATATGCGTTTAGTTTGAAACATACAGTTTGTGCCTTATTGATATATATAGAGAATCTTTTCAACTTTTTTCCCCAAGTTGTCTCAAGCACAGGGGCCTGGGTCATTCCATGATCATAATTCAAAATAGTCTGTGAAGGCTTTCTTAACTTTATGTTTTGAAAGGTGGTGGTTCTTTTTAAATAAACAATTTAAAAATATATATATGATTTTGCTAGATCTCCACATGTTGTAACGGAATCAGATTTTGATTTTCCCATTTTTTCTATGTTTTACAGAACATTCACACACTGTTATTCAGGACAGGTGTTGCAGTTAACACACTACAACAAGCTGGGGTAATGGTTAGCCCTGAGGACTAAAGACCAGTCAAATCAGGTTTGATTCACGATGGCAATCAACTATTTCACTGGGGAGTGTTCTTAATTTGGCAAGACATGTATCCTAGCATAGTACTGGTAGGTACACTTACTATAACTCTACAGTGCAGTGGGTTTTTTCCCCATAAATTGGGAAAATGCTTGTTGATTTTTGGACATTGTATCAATGAAATTTCTTAATTGGGAAACCAAATTGCTAAAGTCATGTGTCTGTAAATTTTTTAGAAAACTGCATGCTTTTAAATACTGGTAGGTACACTAATACTATAACTCTACAGTGCAGTGGGTTTTTTTTTCATAAATTGGGAAAAGGCTTGTTGATTTTTGGACATTGTATCAATGAAATTGCTTAATTGGGAAACCAAATTGCTGAAGTGATGTATATGTAATTTTTTTTAGAAAACTGCATGATTTTAAAGAAACTTCCAGTTAGGAAGATGCGTTTTATCGGTTGGCCGTTATATTACGAGAAAAAGCCCTTCAATGAGTACATTAATGGAAAAACAAACAAACAAAACAAAGTTGTGACAGATTTTATCATGATCAGATGTGATTATTTTTTTTAGATTGTCTGTTTGCTAAGTTTGTCACATTAATGGCAATGGTCATTTGATGTGATGACTTTCTCTTTCTATAAGAGTTAGCTTGCCAACATAAATATATTTTCCATTGGCCAATGCTGAGGACAAGTTGTTTTGGAGGTGCAAATTTCTGATCAGATGTGGATCATGTCTTTCACTCTTTGACAGATTTCTACGCTTGCAATGGTTCTTTACACCATTTTTTCCATTCAATATGTGTATTTGTTGTAGATGAAGGCATTGACTTCGTCTGTTTACCATTATAAATAATGCATTTTTTCAATCAAGCCCATATTAAATTGAATAATGGACTTGTGGTTGATTTTATTTTCAGCTTCAGAGGTGCATTAGAACCCTAACTTCATGTTCTAACAAAGACCGAGTTTTCTGGAGTTGTTTGACATGCACAAGTGAATGAAGGCGCCCCACTGTTGGAATGCTCTAACAACATTTGCACCACTTTTATCATGAAAGGTATGAACCAACCTGTTAAGTACTGTATGTGTAATTAAATAAAAAAAAAAACATGACATTGTCAGAATGAATTGACATGTGTTAACTAACCATTGTATAATAAGCTGATCATAAGAAGCAATTTATCCTTTTGTAAGAGTAGTCTTCTTTCTGCTGCAGGTGATTAAGAAATCAGTTTAAATGGATAAACCTGTTCCATAAGCTCGAAAACCTGAATTCCACTGAAAGCATTTGCATGTTAAAAGTTTTGGCCAATTGTATCAATAGTCTTTAAGGCTATTTAATTTCTAATAAGCATTGTCACTTTCAAAGCGGTCATAACTATGATATTTACTGCATCCTTCTGTAAGCTTTCCTTAACACATAACACCGCAATTTTGCATCTTGCAGCTGACGACTTTCATAAAGCATTGTGGCAAAAGAAGAACTATTTATCACAAGTAATTTCACCTTTTGCCACAATGCTTTTTTCAATCTATTCACACACAACATCAACACACCATCAACACTGATATGTTTTACAAAGCTTTTTTTAAGTCACCAGCTTCAAGTAAAAAATTGTCTTTTGCAGGTGGTAATAAGATAAAAAAAAAAATCTTAGGACAGTAGAGACATACAAGTTTTACAAATGCCTCTAATTGTGTTTTGACCTTTTGTTTATTTTCAGCTCACATATTTCAGATGTTTAAAGATGTGGATTAGGAAAAACTCAGCACCATAATTAATTTCAAGATCCGGAATATAAAGAAAAAGATGGTGATCTAATTTTGAGGATACAGAAAATGAAAATTGACAATTCATTTGAATATTGATGATTATATTTAATCTAATTAGCATTAAAGATGCCATTCTAGTTTTATTTGTCTGAATGTTCATTAATGCTTCATTGTATAATTGACACTGATTTTTTTTTAAATTTTAGTTTACATGTGTATATAGCCCATGCATTTATTGTTTGTCAGAAGAAAACAGACTGATCTTTTCAGTAGTAAATTTCCCTGGAATATCGGTGGTGATTCACTGGCATTCCAGTGATATTTTGCTGGCATACCAGTGGTGTTTCATTGGCATTCCAATGGTGTTTCACTGGCATTCCAGTGGTGTTTCACTGGTATTCCAGTGGTGTTTCACTGGTATTCCAGTGGTAATTTACTGGTATTCCAGTGGTGCTTCACTTGCATTCCAGTGGTATTTCACTGGTATTCCTGTGGTTTCCACCGGTTTGCCACTGGTTTTCAGTGGAATACCGGCAGATTTTACCACTGGTGTTTTACTGAAATGCCAGTGGTATTCCACTGGGATTCCAGTGGTATTCCACTGGAATATCAGTGGTTTTACCTTGGAATACCAGTGGTATTTCACTTGAAAGCCCATGAAATACCGGCAGATTTTACCACCGGCATACCGGTGGAATACCATTGGTAAACCAGTGGAATACCAATGGTGTTTTTCACTAGGGTAGTGCCACAACCGAATCACCACATCCACACAATATATGTGCGAGAGAAAGAGTAAAAGAGTCTGAAATCTTTCTCTACCATATGAT